>JANHFO010003008.1:106121-116734 GCA_032468095.1 Pareas carinatus | reverse complement strand
TACCTAGCTTCCTTCTGCATGATGCAACTGATTATCCAGTCTTCATGGATAGAAATACCCTAGCACAAATTGTTCTCTTGCGAGACCATGTTACAACATGTGTGCAGGATTTCAGGTTCTCCAGAATCCTTCTTCAAACAAAAGGAAGAATCGACCATTCCATGAAAGGAAGTCAAGAGGCTAAAGGATTATGGGACAGAGGGGTTAAGTCATACCTAGCATTCAAAAAAAAGCAGATGGTTGACTTCTCTTGCTCCTTTTCAAAAACAGAAAGGTCATTTGTCCCTCTTGTAGAGAATTTTGTTTTGGATTTGATTTTCTCCTGGACCAACATGAAAATCATTCTCTCTCTCCCTCTCTCTCTCTCTCTCTCTCTCTGTGTGTGTGTTTGTGTGTGTGTGTGTGTAAAACACAGTTGAGTTCATTGTTTGCTCCATTGGCTTTGGGGATCTGTTTCTCAATTCAGCATCAGACATCATCTAAAATTACTCCAGGCCTGGGTATTTTAAAGCCTTTGTAAAATTAGAACTGGTGAGCGGAAGATTTTTTGACTAATTAGGTTTCTTGGATAATAAGAGCTATTTAATAAGGTACATATCACTTACAATATTGCTAATGAAATGTGAAAGCGATTCGGGACTCAGAAAGATAATGGCTAACTTGTTTTAATTGTTAACATTTTTTCTTTGCTTGCATTGACACAGTCATTATTTCGCAGTCACCACTTATCGTGAAATCCAAGAGATTAATGGTTTCACTTATACCAGCGAAAATGTTTAAGCTGTCCTGATTATCTCTGCACTTGGAAAGAATAATGGTTATTTGTCAGTGCATTTAGCACCAGGATAAATTGTTCTCCAAGTAAGGCTATTTTTAACCCTTCAAAGTTCAAGAAGAAGACTTTTCAATTAAAAGCTAAAATGTACCCTCGTTTGTTCATACCTATATGAATCCGTCTTGCAAAAAAATGAAATTTTGGATGATACAAAAAGCTCCAAAATATCATGGTCTCTTCAAAGTTACCTTATATGTAGCCATACTTTCTCCAAGTAGGGAAGCTTTTCAATATTCATCCATTTTTAGATCTGATTTATAATCTTTAAAATCTCTTTTTGACCCAAATCGTTTCCTCATATATCTCCCCCCCAAAAAAAATTGTATCCTGTTTCAAGGATTTTTGTTTATTTTTCCCAATCAACATGTTCATGAATATTCTCCTTGAAATACGTAGACTGGTACATAATTCTGAGTCAGTTCTGCCTTCAAAATAAGATATTTAGGAAAGGAAATGTTTCTTATTCAAAATAAGCGACGTTAAAAATGTCTTGTGTTGCGTTTTTACCAAATCCTTTCTCAATTTCTTGGTAACAATGTGGACAAATATGGGAGCTCAATTTGTCAGACAGGGAAATTTCAATGAAGGCGCAAATTAAATCCCTCAAACATCCCTACGTTTACAGTTATATCCATGTTTCCTGAAGAAGAAAATCACATTTGTAAATCTTAATGTGAGGAAAAACCTGCTTGTGAATTTAGCTGTCTGTACATTCAGATCCACACAGAAGCAGGGATACATGTGCATAAATCCAATAATTTCTTGTGCTTTCACAAGTCTAAATCCTTGCAACAGTCCACCTTGTAGCTAAATTTATCTTCCAGCTGATCGCCATAAACCATTTTTTCTTGCTTAGATTTCTTTCTTCCTCAACATAGATGATGACTTCAGATATTAGCCTCCGGCATTTTTATGAGGAAAAGTCAAACCTTTAAATTCATTGGCTATAGGAGGAGATGTGCCAAGAGACAAAGAAGCACACAAGGAAATAAATAAAGGGGTTCATAGATCCTAGGAGGAAAAAAACACAAAAAAAGCGAC
Organism: Pareas carinatus; assembly: GCA_032468095.1. NCBI lineage: Eukaryota > Metazoa > Chordata > Lepidosauria > Squamata > Pareidae > Pareas > Pareas carinatus. Next base: position 114,858 of record JANHFO010003008.1, on the reverse strand, counting down.
TATTGTTTTATTCGATGATATTTTTACTTTTTAACAAAACATTGGAATAAATATTTGTCTTCATCATATTTGCCACTAGACGAGAAAGAATTAGAAGAGAGAAAAAATTTATCAAGGCAATATTTCAGATCTTTAAGATTCTTGAAAATATATATCCTTGACCAAAAAGAGTTACAAGTTGAAATGTAAATAATAATGATGTCATCAAATCATGTGAGAAAAAAACAAGAAATCTGGAACTACCAAATGAAATTGCATTGTTGTTCTTGCTTTTTGGTGCTTTCAATTAGTCTTTTCTCCTGGTTCCTGAACTGGACCAGTCCCAGTTCCTGGTAAGATTTCACAAGCGGTTAGCCATTGCCTCCTTCTTAGGGCTGAGAGAGAAGGCCTGGCCTAAGGTCACCAAGCTAGCTTCATGCCTAGAATGGGACTAAAACTCATGGGTCTTCTGTTTTCTAGCCTGGTGCCTTAAGCACTGCTTCAAACTGATTCTTGCATATATTTTATGTTATGCAAATTATGTCCCTTCCTTAAAAATCAGATGTTGAGAGGGTGCTGCACTCAAATTTTTAGCTGTTGGAGTTTCTAGTAACCAATTCATCTAACCTGAGTGGGAATTCTATGTCTGATAGACAGCACATTGTCATCAGTCAACCTGTCTTTGTTGAAAAATATGATATGAAAGTCTCAATCCAAGTGTTAAATCTGTGATGGCTCCTTCCCTCAGACAAGAGATGAACTAGCTTCACAAGTCCAGACTGATGTGAGAATGGCTGAGGCCCCTCAGGACCTCTGAGCTGCTTCACAAATTATATCAAAGCTGGAACAGAATAACAGGGTTGGAAGGGACCCTGGGGGTCTTCTAGTCTAACCCCTGCTCAGGCAGAAAACCCTACCCAAACAAATGGCTGTCCAATCTCTTCTTGCAAACCTCCAATGTTAAGAGCTCCCACAATGTCTGGAGGCAAGTCGTTCCACTGATACAATTGTTCCATAGAACAGTCCCTAACAATTTATAATAGCTCAGGATAATAGATGGCGAATCCTAAACTTTCAGGCTGTGAACCTTGGATAAGGTTTTATACTTAGCATTCATCTGGCAAGGGGTCCCTAGACCAAAAGCTCTGTTTTTATTGCCAAGAAAATTGCATGAGTTCTACAAAGAACAACTAAAGTTCTACTCAGAAGTGTATTTTAATGAATCTTTCTAAAATAGATCCATGCATTTCTAATGAAGGATAAACAAATTACAATGAATTATACTGCTATTTTGTGCTACTGTAGCTACTAGAATTATTAGTATTCTAAGTAGAGTCTTAGAATCATAAGCTGGAAATGACCATGTAACGTGCACAATGATGGAGAAATATCGAAATATCCACATTGGCAGATTTGATTGCGAAGAAGGCAAAATTTGCAGGAACAGCAAACGTGAACTGTTTGATCAGGGATAAAATAAAAAATACTTTATAAAAGATTGGAAACATTTTATGGACCGTTTGCTGAAAATAGGGGGAAATGGCGATTTCTGGATTTGCTGCTTAAAAAGCGTTAAATAGAAGGGAACTATGTAATGGAATATTAAAGGAGAAGAGATAATAAACTTGTTTGTAATTGTTGAAAAGGTAAGAAGCCACTTTAATTATCTCTTCTTCTTCTATCTGTGTTCTTCACAGTTTTTCTTTTATTGTTTTATTTTCTTTATATAATGGCTAGCTAGCATTATGCTTACCTTTTACTTCTGTAAAAACTTCTAATAATATATATAGAGAGAGAAATATTTCTGTATTATATAAAGAATGAACTGACCGTTTATTGCACTGAATCCAATTCTCTTTTCAAGGATTCAAACTCAAGCATCCTAGACATTTTGGTGTCCTTCCTGTGCTTGAATGTATCTAGCTGATGAGATCTCTCACCTTTCTGAGTAATCAATTCCCCTTTTGAATTGCTCTTCCATTTACGAAGTTATTTTTCATAATATACAAGTCAAAGGACATCAAAAGCCTAAGCTTCGATCCACCCTTCCTGGAACGCTTGGTCCTTGGTGTCCTTCCAGTTTTATCCTATCAAGAGCATAAGGAAGATGAAGTTGAACTTTTTAGATTCTGCAATGTTAATGAATATTGTGTGGTTAATTTTGATCCTGAGGTTTGCTGGAAGGATGAAGAAGAGAAGAACAACTTAAAACAAGCTTCACAAATTGCACAAATGTTATTCTTTATTTATTAAGTTTATACGCCTCCTGTCTCACTGTTGAAGCAACAGATGATCACATGCTCCTTTAACTGATCCAATTAAATGTATATTATGAATGGTGGAGAAGATTCTTGAGAGTCACTTGGATTGCAAGGAGATCAAGTCAACCAATCCTAAAGGAAATCAACCCTGATTGTTCTTTGGAAGGACACCCCCTGAAGCTGAATTTCAAATCCTTTAGCCATCTAATGAGAAAATAGGATGCATTGGAGAAGTCCATGATGTTGGAAAAGACAGAAGGCAAAAGGAGAAGGGAACAGCAGAAGATGAGAAAATTAGATAGAGTCATCAATGCCGTGAACATGAATTTCAGCAAATTCTGAGAGAGAGTGGAAGACAGGGGAACTTGGCATTCTACAATCAGTGGGGTCCCAAAGTGTTGGACATAATTCAGTGACTGAATAACAGCAACAGAGGCACCTGATCTTTCTCCCCTGTGAGGCAGGGGATTCAAGCAGTTTATCAGGTGGTTCACTGGATAATTTTTTGATGGAATGTCATAGAGGTGTTTTTCTTTTCAATATATCCTGGTTAGCAGACTCCAAAACCCCAGAGAGTCTCTAGATCATATATGTCAAATACAAGACCCTTGAGACAGTGAGGAACTGGCCCTTGCCGTCTCGGCTATGACCCGCCTTGGCCGGGGAGGCATGCATCGACCATGGTGAGGCTGGGGAACCCATTGGGAGGCCTGGGGAGGCCATGTGGGGACTGTAGAGGTCAATGGGAGGATCCAGGAAGGACATAGGAGCTGTGGCGACCATGGGGGAGCAGCAATAGCTGGAGGGGGCTCATGGGAGTGTTGGCAGCAGCTGTGGGGTGATTGAGGGAGCCGCGGGGGGGCAGCCCACAGCACCTGTGGCAGTGGTAGCAGTGGCCCTCAATGAAATTGACACCCCTGCGCTATACACCACAGCCAGCCTAACCCAATGGGTAGGTACTCCCTATTTCCTATATCAATCTTCTCCAAAGCTACTACAATTCCTGTTCTTCCCGTGCATTTCTTTGTGCCCGCTACTCCTGAAGAACTCTTCTATTTATTTTAAGCTACTTCAGGCTGTTTTAGGTCCCAAACACAGATTGCCTTCCTTCTCACTTCCTCATCACCAAAAGTACTTCTAAGGCAGCTGAAACTACTTCTAAGCAGTTGAAGGAGATTTCCAGAATTAGCCTCAGAATTGTCATTTTTAATGTGGTCAAAAGGTGAAATTATTAACAGATGGAAAATAATCACAGTATAGTAAACTGAGCTAATTTAAATTCAATTCACGTTTAGTTCAATCAAACTTAGTTGTTGTGTTTCTATCCTTGTCCTGGTTACTCTAGTAGGATTTGAGCGCATTACTCAAAAGCAAATTAGGGTCCTCAGCCAAAATTGGTTATGTTCCCCCATCTTCATAAGCCAGTGATCTGAGTTAGCATAAACCAGCTTTAGAAATTCCCTTCTTAGTTAGGACCATGAGACTGGAGTCCTTCCGCATTTTAGATGAAGGATTGAAGTTCAACAGTCAAGCTTCTACTATTGTACGATTTCTTGGCACCTTTCCCAGCCTGTCTGAAAACCTGAGGAAGCTTCTGCTTCTGTTTTTGGTGGCAGCAACATTGATTTTGATGAACCAGGAGTCTGCCTTAGTATAACTCTACTTCATATGGAAGGCATGGAAGCAGAGATTTTATTTCTGCAGAGCTGGGAAATTTGCAGGAGAAACTGTTAAGTAAAATCAAAATGGAGTAGTAATGGAGTTGTTTTGACAATTAGGACAAGATCCCCTCTGCAGCCAGATCCTCATTGTATCAGTTCATACTTGAGGTCATCCCATATTTAACAACTGGCTCGAGTATGCACATTTACTATGGGATGGTATTTGTGCATTCCTGCTGAATATGTAAAGATTTCATTCTTACCCCTGTGGGTGGTATGTATCTTCCTCAACTAATCCAGGAGAAAAGCTAATCAAGGAGAGAAGCAACCTAGAACTAAGGAGAAACTTCCTAACAGTGAGAACAATGAACCAGTGGAACGGCTTCCCTCCAGAAGTTGTGGGTGCTCCATCACTAGAGGCTTTTAAGAAGAGTCTGGACAGCCATTTGTCTGAAATGGTACAAGGTTTCCTGCTTGAGCAGGGGGCGGCTGGACAAGAAGACCTCCAAGGTCGCTTCCAACTACATTATTCTATTATTCTGGGTCCTCTATCAGAGGCTTCTGTGCAAGATCATTGCAGGGTTATTCCTAACCCTGCATTCTTCAGGACAGAGAGGTTTGATGTTGTTCAAACTGCTGAAGCCACTTTCCCAGCTTAGGATTCACAGCCCCAAGCACTCCAATCACCATTGGGACCACTTTGACTTTGACTTTTCACATCTTCCCCAGTTTCTCCTTCAGGCCCTGGTCCTTCTCCAGCTTCTCATTCTCCTTCCTGATGTTGCTGTTGCTCTGTCTATCCGCATCAGGTGGATCATAGGTACAAATGTTCTTCTAATGCAAAGAACAGACAATGCGATAGAATACTTACAAATGGCTGAGACACAACATGAATAACATCAACATCTGCTCTGTTTGGTTCGGGTTTTTTATGTTTTATGAACTCAACCATTAATTTGTGGTTTCTTGTATGTCTTTGGTCCTAGAAAAATCAGGATTTGGGGATAGGTGGACTTTCTCTTGCGGCAAGTAGACAACCCATACTTCAGGATTTGAGAAGTTGCAAAACTTTGCAACCGGTGGTGCTGATGTGCTTCCAATGTGTCTGAGAACCTGTACATTAATTCCTGATGTTTAACCTACCTCACCAGCTTTTTGGTGAAAATTTAAGGAAAATCCCCTTCAGTTATCCCTGCTGTGCACTTTCCAGTTCCAAATAATTGTGAAGAAGTATGACACCAATCAGGTCAAAGAATGGATTAATTTTTACTCTATTGGTGTTGTTCAGTCACTAAGTCATGTCCAACTCTTTGCAACTCCATGGACCATAGCTCACCAGGCTTCTCTGCCCCCCACAGCCTCCCGCAGTCTGCCCAAACTCATACCTGCTGCATCGGTGACACCCTCCAGCCATCTGACTCTCTGCTGTCCTCTTCTCCTAATTCGGCCTTCCGTCTTTCCCAGCATCACAGCCTTTTCTAAGGAGTTCTCCCTTCTCATTTGGTGGCCAAAATATCCGAGTCTCAGCTTCATCATCTGTCCTTCTAAGGAGCATTCAGGGTAGATTTCTTCCAGGACGGACTGATTGGATCACCTTGCAGTTCGAGGGACTCTCCAGAGACTTCTCCAGCACCATAACCACATTCCTAAGGAGAGTTGCTCTTTGCAGCCTCAGACTTTCCTTCCGCCATCAACCATATCCACAGCTGGGCGTCCTTTCAGCTTAGGCCCAGCCGCTTCACTCTTGCCGGGGCTACTTTTAATTGTCCTCTGCTCTTCCCCAGTAGCATGTTGGATGCCTTCTCAACTATGACCTTCTCAACTATGACCCGTCCACCTTGGGTGGGCCCTGCATGGCGCAGCTCATAGTATCACTGAGTTTCACAAGCTGCTTCACCACGAGAGAGCAGCCATCCAAGAAGGGTTCTTTTCTATTACAGGTATATTAATAACAACAATGACAATCACGGCCCTTCGCTTTCTTGGTGGCTTGCAACATCAGAATAGACAGAGTAACAAAGTTGGAAGGGACCTTGGAGGTCTTCTAGTCTGACCCCCTGCACAAGCAGGAGACCCTATACCATTCCAGATAAAAGGCTGTCCAGTCTCTTCTTAAAAGCCTCTTGATTTCTTAAAAGATGGATTTATCTTAAAAGACAATTAAAACAATCAAAAAACCTGTGACATCCCCAGTTGATTTTACTACTTTACTGATGCTCCTATGTAGAGAAAACCCTTAATCAAACAAATTCAGCAAACATTGCTTGCAAGTCCGTTTGTTCCATTGATCCCTGTTATTTTTCTTCATGTCACTTTTATTCTCACAACCCCTTTTCTGCACAAGCCTTCTTTTGCATCTGCTCCTTCTTTTGCTGCCTTGGCTTCCTTGAAATCAGAGAAAGGGCAGAAGGAATAATGTCAGGGAGACGATGGAGGATGCAAAGGAAAAGATTGTGTGATGTGCGAGTGACAGACCTTGGCAACTTCCACTATTCTGTGGGGGTGGGGAAGAAAGCTTTAAACTGGAGTCTTTATAGTTTCAAAGATTTTCTTGCTATCGTATAGGATCCATCCATTTATTGTAGACTATAGGCTTGCTACAGGTTTCATTTCTTTTCCCATTTTTAAAAAGTACTCTCTTTTTTCTGTCTTTCATCTTTTTAGACAGGCTTACACAATCGTTTGGCTATGTTGTAATTTGTCTGGCCTGATATGAAGATGTCATCAACTCTCTTCCAATGAAAAATATTAATGTGTACCTCTTCAAGCATGTTTCAAATTATGGAACCTGGGCTAGATTGCATGTTAGGCTAATGTCTTTCTGTAATCAGAAAAAAACAGGTGCCTCATTTAAAAAAAAGCTTGACAGATCCCCTGGAGGTGTCAGAGAGAGGGAGAACCTGTGGCTCAGTGGCTAAGACATTAGCGTAACATTTCATCCTGCCCAGGTTCGAATCCCATCAGAAGATATATCTCACTAATGAGGGCAAAATAAGCTAGAAATGGCCAACTGAGACTCCCTTTCTTTGCTTGCTTGTAAAAATTTCTTGCTGTAATAAAAAAGTGGATCGCTTAGCGACAGGCCTGCAAAGCCTCTAGGCTGGGACTGAAGGGTAAAAAAAGGGAGTAGTCACTCCCTTCTGTATTCAGAAAAAAAAGAGATGCCTCATTTTTTTAAAAAAGCATGTTTCAAATGTCACAGCCAACACAATGTCTTTATATAACTAGATCTAGAGTCTGCAAGTCATTTCCCTGTTTCTGTTATCCTGAATTCTGTAAAAACCAAAGCATGGTAACCTCTCATACCATAAAAATCAACAGCAAGCTTTCCTAACTGTGATTTGGCACCCCAGTTGATACACTTCTAGAGTCTTGAATTGACTCCAACCTGTAAGATGAAATCACCCAATCAACAGCTTGATTATGTGGTGTTGCATCAATTATAACCAATCAAATAATCCTATTTTGTGCAGCATACTTTATATTTCTATATCGTCCTCTTATTTTAACATCACTCTCATTTTCAAAACCTAAAGCTTTTGGTAATTTGCTAAATCATGCACAGAATGATTGACATATTTTCCTGAGCACTTTAAAATCTCCATCTAGAACTCAATAAAGCTTCTATACTTGATCTTTAAAGCTCTCTGAGATACAGCATATGGTGATGCAGCAATGCCATTTAAATTTGTCAGTTGTAAGGCACACAGATGATGCAATTGGAAAGTAACCTTTGCAAAATATCAGTTCCAAGTATGGTGCAATTGACTCAACGGCTTCAGGCAATTGTTATGTAGTCAGTTCTTTAGGCATGGAAGACACCGACTATAGAACAGAACACGGACATATCTTGCAGCAAGCTCGAAGACATGCGAAATCCCAGCAAGTCAGCTGCACAACAAACTTATATACAGTATGGCCACTAGAAGGCAGCCAATAGGCAATCAAGGTTTTTCCCACGTGAGCAACCCCTGGAGACAGGCAGTCTGGGCCTACAGGCTTTAACTACTTTAGGGCAATGACTAAGCAGTTTACATTGAGCTCAATACATTACAACAATTCTTGTTTGTTCTGCAAATGGCAATAATTCGTGGCAACAGTTCAGCTCTATTTCCCAAAAGTTCCCAACTCAAATTATAACATGTTTTTCAAATATCTCCTATTATTTATCAATTTCTTAAAATGGAATTAATTGAAGCGAAAGCCATACCAGTTGCCTAGAAGCTTCCATTAAAATCTTTAAAGATGAGGAAAGTAGTGACAGGTCACGGCAGATTTCTTCTTCGTTCAGTAAGGTCATACCTTCTGATACATCTCCACAGATGTATTAGTACTGCTTTATAAAGCTTTATAAAGCCATAGTAAGTTTTGGTCACCACATTACAAAAAAGATGTTGAGAATTTGGAAAAAGTGCAAAGAAGAGCAACTAAGATAATTAAAGGCCTGAAGACCAAAACATATGAAGAATGGTTGCAGGAACTGAGTTTGGCTAGTCTAGAGAAAAGAAGAATAGAGGGGACAAGATGGAAGTATTCCAGCATTTGAGAGGCTACCACAAAGAGGAGGAGCTCAGCTTATTTTCCAAAGCACCAGAAGGCAAGATGGAAACTAATCAGGGAGAGGAGCAACCTGGAATTCAGGATAAACTTCCTAACAGTGAGGACAATCAGCCAGTGTAACAGTTTGACTTCTGGAGGTTTTTAGGCAGAGACTGGACAGTCACTCATCTGAATTTTTTAATTATTAATTTAGTCAAGCATATAGAACATCAATAATAGTAAAGGGTAAAAAAATAAAAACATATATGAACATATAAGTGAGAACAAGTAAATGGG
>JANHFO010003006.1:42840-59377 GCA_032468095.1 Pareas carinatus | reverse complement strand
GTTACTTGTATTTTTAATGTTGCCTGTAAGCCGCCCTGAGTCCCCTCGGGGAGAAGGGCGGGATATAAATGTTATTAATAAATAATAAATAATAATATGTCAAAAAACCCAGACTTGCAGACCGCCTTTCTCCATCCATTTCCGTACAGACAAAACAAATAGACCTTGCCTCTCCTGTCCAATGGGGGGGGGCTGCCAACTAGCCAAAACAGCCAGCCCAGGCCCCCCCAATTCACCCAATGACAACCCCCAAGCATTGATGGTATCATCGTCTTTTTGGCCAACCAAACAGCCAAGCAGGCGGAAGGCAGTCAAAAAGAAGCCCGTGGTACAGGCCATAAACGCCCAAACCACGATGCTTCTATACTATACTGGTGGGGGGAGAAACACCCTGTTACATTCTTCTCTGGTTTAAAGTGCAATTAAATACTACTAAGAAAGAGAAAAATGGGTAAATTACAAATGTTCTAAAAATCAATATCACTAACTACAGGAACTGTGATGTCTCTCAATTACAAATATGCTGAAATCAGGAGAAAGACACTGAGAGAATATGGTCTGTTAACATCTACTGTAAATGGTATTAAGACTGATATCTAAATAGCAGTTACTGAAGAATAAGCTTCCTTAACTTGCATAATTGCTGCATTTTACTCACCAAATGGCTAATGTGACACAAGGCAATGTGAGCGTATTATAATTTAAAAGGAGCCGGGGAAAACCAACATTTAGCAAATTTCCCTTCCTGCTATCTACACTGGAAAAAGTGAATCAAAAGAAAGCATTGTAGTAGATATGGGTGATATAATACCAACTTATTGATATCTATTTTTCCAAGACCATATCAAAGTGAGTAGATGTTAAAATGATAAAATTTTAGCAGCAGGTATGTAAACAGAAGTCTCCCCAATTGTCAGGCCTAAAATATAGAGTAGATGAAGAAATCAATGCCATATAGGTTAAAGGTACTTTTATTCTAGCAGCTAGACTAATAGTATCTTGCAAGTCTGAATTTATCTTTGTGAAAACAAGTGAATGTCTTGTATGTAATAGTATGTGAGAAAGACCATGGGTGCAGCTGGATAGTGGGTGGGGCAAGAGAATAAAAAGAAGTCATCCTTTGTTTCTCAGGCTGTAAAGGTGACAAGGGCAGGGATTATACTTTCAAACCTTACAAGATTCTGTTAATGTAGCTATAGAATGGAATGGAATGGAATGGAATAGAATAGAATAGAATAGAATAGAATAGAATACTTTATTGGCCAAGTGTGTATGGACACACAAGGAATTTGTCTCTAGTGCATATGCTTTCAATTTACATATAAGTTACTTATGATCATAATCATAAAGTACATTCATCATGTCATAATGTCATAAAAACACATTAATCATGTCATAAAATACATTCATCATGTCTTAAGATGTATTTTTGTGATAGGCTTAGAACAGGCATAGAATTCTAATAAGCAATCTATGAGTCATATCAAGATATTAAATAAAAACAATTATTATAGAATACAAGCAACAAGTTAATTTTCATACAAATAAGAGAATAGGTAATAGGTAAGATGAGAAGGATAAGAGTGATACATTCTTACTAGGTAGTTTAAACTAGGTAGTTTACTACAATTAAATAGAATTAGCCCATTTATTTTTCTTTCCTGCCTGGTCTGCCTAGTAGGGCTGTCATCAAGTCTGGAAGTACAATTCTACCCACTCACCACTCAGCCTCTTTGCAGCCTGAGAAACTAAAGAGAGTCTCTTCAGAGCCCCTTGACCCTCCTACTATCAGGATGCATGTCATGCTATTTCTTAGCTGAGCATTCCTTTGGCAACATCTCTTGGTCCAATTTTCCAAGATCTTTCCAACACACTATTGCACTGAGCCTTTTTCTCAAATTATTTTCTGGCCCTCAACTCAAGTCCCATTTATCTGACTGTTCCCTTGGGAGCAGCTCCTCTTCCTATTCTTTAAGCCCATTGAAGGCCATTGATATACCAGGAAACCTCAAGCTCTTCAACTCACTGACCCCTTCATAAAATTCCAGATTGTTCATCAATTCATAAAATTATATGAAAATAATTTAATAAATACTATTTAAACTAACAACAACAATAACAGCAATGAATAGCCCCCTCGACTCTTGGGTGTGTGTTTGTCAATATTGACTACTTTGGAAAACTCTGTTTTACACCAACTTCCAAAATGACATTTTATCTACTCAATTTCTGACCATTCTTAAAGATTTGGCCAATATTTACAGTAGTCGCACTACAGCACCATGTTGACTTTGCAACTTTGTCCTTAAGGATAGGCATGCTATAGCAATAACGTATTTCTCCCCTTAACCCTTATAGCAATGTATTAAATTCAGACTTGCATTTACAACCAATGAGAGTTAATATCTTACAAATACTATTTATCATCTTTATGACTTTTATGTATAAGCAATATATGCAATTATATATTGTATTTCCCTTTAGATACTTTTTAGCTCTTTTCTCTTATCTTAAGTTCAGCTTCATTTCCTCCCACTCATGAACTTATATATTACAGTCTATTTTCTTTATAGTGTATAGTTTTATGTCAGAACAGACAGTGCAGTAAATCACCACTGTCTTGCTCAATACATCTCCTATGCAATTACTCATTTACATTTGAAGCTTGTTAGATTTCACACTGATCTTTACTATTCAGCAATTATTTCTAAGAACTGAAGGAATAACACTTTTTAAACAGAAAGAGGATGAAATAAAATGGCAGATTGTATTCATTACAATTTTGTCATCAGTTTGAATTCTGCAGGAATACAAGATAAGAAAATCTAATAATTACCGGCTGAAAAATAGAGAAGAATTGGATTGTATTACCAAAGAACATGAAGTAAAAAATAGACTAGATAATTGCACCAATACATCTGCAGTCAGTTGGAGCCATGTATATTTTTTTGAAACGTGGATAAGATTCATAGAACGTCTATCTTCTGATATGTAACTTGGTCAAGGCAGAAGTATGCAGAAGTATGCAGATGAATGATGTTCAGTTTGAATGTGCTGTTTGTCTTCAATGTGGTGTCCAATATTCTAGGAAAAGTAGAATTTCATGAGCTACAATTATTACTTTTAGACATCAGAAAATGGAAGATAGTAATCCATTCATATGTCTCTTTCCTCAGGCATAATTCAGGATAATCCAGAAGTAGTGACAATGCAATTTGCTCAGATAGAGAACATTGTCTCTAGCAGTTGTAGCAACACACATTTTTTATCCCAAAATTTCTTGGTTGATTTGTTTTAATTGGGGAATGACAGGATTAAAAATTAATTGGAAAGTTGTTTTAATGTTATATTAAACAGCCACCTGAATACTGAGAATACATTAATGTTAGGATATTGCTGTCAATATATGGTAACTCCATCTCATGCTAGAATGGATATTGGACTGTCAGTCTCCTGTTCCAATGTAGCAAATCAACATATTATTCAAGGTCACTCATTTAATATCTCTATTGTTTTCCTTCTTTTGGGGGATAATGCAGGGAAATTTATATGATTATGTGTGTATTCATTCATTCAGGAACTGGAATAAATTTGCATAAAGTGTAAAGCATTCAATAGCAGAATATATAGCCTAGAACAGAATTTGGTCCAAATATTTTATTTTAAAAAAAACAAGACAGATTTGGTCCAATGACTATAACATTCCCAGCTGCCAGTTTAACAGAATAATGATTATACATAATGAAGCATGCCCCTAACAAGCACACAATATCTTTATTCCTCTGAGGGATCCTTTCTTTTGGGGCAGCTAGATTAAAACGATACTCTGAATACATTTAATTGCCTTATTAACCTGTTCCACATTCCCATTAAGCCCCAAAGCTTGCATTTAAGTCAATTTAGTCTCATTTGCTCCAATCCAGAGATCTGTAATTATAGTCTATGGATTTTTTTTTCACTTAGGAAGAATTGCTGAATCAAATTGATTGAATTCAGGAGTCTAAACAGCGGCACTTCCTAGACAGCATTGGTTGATTTTAAGGAAACAAAATTGATGAAAGAGAGACCTTACCCTTAAAACTGAAGAACATTTAAAATTAAATCAGACCTGATAATTAACTAGTAATGTTAATTATCAGGGTACTTTTTAAACTATAGACTAGGAAGAGCTAGGACCCTATAATATCAAGGTTCCTTCCTTGAACTGGGCTGTTTTAAGTCTCTATGGTCTATGCCAACTGTCATGATTGTCAGGGTTCTGCTTTTCCAAAGTACAGGTACTCCTCAATTTATGACCACAATTGAGCCTGAAATTTCTGTTGTTAAGTAAAGAAATTGCTAAGCAAATTTTGTCCCATTTTATGACATGTCTTGACACAGTTGTTAAGTGAATCACTTCAGTTGTTAAGTTAGAACATGGTTGTTAAGTGAATCTGACTTCCCCATTGATTTTGCTTGTCAAAAGGTTGCAAAAGGTGATCACATGACCTTGGGATACAGCAACGGTCAACGGTTAGTTGTCAATCATCTGAATTTTGATCACATGATCATGGGTATGCTACAAAGGTTGTAAGTGTGAAAAACAGTCATAAGTCACTTTTTTCAATGCCTTGGTAACTTTGAACAGTCACTAAATGAACTGTTATAAGTCAAGGACTTCCTATTGCTGGCCCCATTTAACAATTTCTCAGTTATTGGCCATTTTTGCATGGTGCTTCCATTTTCACTTCCTATAGTGAAGAGATCATGCTATTACTAAGTTGTTCATACATCTACTCTTACTGCACGACTGATGTAGCAGCAGATCTGCTTGGAAAGCTGTTCCTACTGGTACCCATTCAGTACCATCACATGTGGTGCAAGGTTGATGTAGTGTGGAAAGAAAGGAGCAGAGATAGGTCTGTTTAGAAGGATTGAGGTAAATAGTTGGCAAAACCTTTCTAATTAAAAAACCCTGAAGTGGAGTTGTTTAATCTGAGATCTCATGAATGTGAACTGAGTATTCTATCATTATTCATTTTATATAATGTGTATATCAAAAGCGTGTCACATGTGAAAACTCTAAGTATGTCTCAAATATTGTTTCAAGGAAGGAAATACAGAATAGATCCGTATGAACCAAATTGTCTCATAAATGGCTGAATTGGACCACAACTGTTAACTTTGTTAGTGGATCTTCAGAAAGAGTGTTGAGTATGAGTTCTGTGCAACCTGCTATTCAACACTTCACTACCTCACTATCTTATTTCACATTGTGTCTCAGATATCATTTGCCAGCCTTTTTCTATATATTGTTACCTAAAACTATATCTATATCATTGCTGTTTATTGTGTTATTATTCTGTTAGTGTAAAAGGATAATGGATTTCAAGAGACACAGCAATATTTCCATTATTTGTTTTTTAAAAATGAATCATTTTATAAGAGTATTTAAATTTGGGGACAATTGTTTACAGAAGTTGCTTATTATTCATATTAATTCTGTATTTATCCTATGGTCACCCAAAGTAAATATAGAATCTACACAATGTATGAAATATATTGTCTAATATAAATACATTATTTATATTTAATCATATACAGTGATATAGTTATTAAGTATGAACATATTTATGATGAATAAGCATTTGTTCACTATTATAAATATGCAGTACAATTCAATGAATAAATTATTTAGCTGATATTGTCAGCTATAAATGAATATTATTCATAAAATGAAATTGTTTTGCTTTAAACCTCAGTGAAAGAAATTTATGGAAGAATTTACATGATGAAATAATGCTCATTGCATTTACTTGGAGCAAAAGCAGAAGTAATTTGGATTTTTACAAAAACTATTGAACCATGTTTGAACTGTTGGTACCATTGTCAAATTGATTTGTATTTCAACAGAATTTGTGGATCTGTCATTGAACATGTTGTCTTTATTTCTTTCTAATAAAATAAATAAAGGTGTCATAGGACCATGTTGTAACAGAAAACAATAAAAATTGCTATCCCATCAGCAGAATTAATATGTGATTTTAAAAAAACCCGCTATGGATTAAAAACAAAGCAGAGTTTCTCTATGTTACTGATTTCTGAGCTTCCTTGTAATGATTGGATAATACAAAATTTCTGCCAAAATTTAGTTAGGTCCATGAGATATTTAAGGTACATGTGGATACTTCTAAATATGCCTCAAATATTGTTTTAAGAAAGGGAATATTGAATCAGAAAAAACAAGGAATGTTTTAACTAAGATTTCAAAGAAATTGGGCATTTATGAATAAGACCAACAGGCTAATAGTTGTAATTATTGGGGAGGGCTGGACAAAAACAAATGATAAGAGATGTGAGAAGACAAGATTGTCACACATCCTTGAGAATGAAGCAATAACAAAGTTAGCTATCTAGAGACAGATGATGAATATGGATAGATCATAGATAGATAGATGATAGAGCTAGATAACTAGCTAGCTAGACAGACAGACAGACAGACAGACAGACAGACAGACACACAGACAGACAGACAGACAGACAGACACACAGACAGACAGACAGACAGTTTTACTAGCTTTTTGCTAACTGAGGAAGTTTAAGAAGCTTCCAGAATGAGAAACAAAGCAATTTCAAATAAGAAAAACACAAGGAAGTTCAGTTGCCTTTTAGAAAAAGCACTTTTGGAACTCTAAAAATGTGTAACTTCAGCTTCAGACTGCAAAGCTAATAGCAAAAGATTGACCCTTATAGAATTTGTGTTAAAAGTTTAAGTGTTTGTAAGACTGTAGCTTTCTAAAATGATATTGAAAAAGACAAACATCCATTAGGAACTCAGACAGCCTCAAACTTTCCTTTTCTGGATGTTCCTTAATGTGCAATTTCCTTCAAGCCTGAAGTGGAGAAGTCTAGTAGAGGTCAATATAGAAGCTTTTTAATGCTTCCTCCTTTTATGAAGTATTTTACTATTTCACATTAGAAGTAATAGAATTCTTTGAATTTAAAAAGAAGCCTGTAACTAGAATATTGAATGTCTTTTTTTATTAATCATTAATTTTTTATTTTAAAAGCTAATGCTTATGCATAAGCTGATCTTATTTGACTGATGATCTATTGGCAGCATCAGAGAAGATTAAGACAGGCAGGCTGTTTCAGTAATAGATTGATTGACTACACTTGACTGAGCCAGAAGCAGCAAAACAAAAAGAAACTACAAGGAATCTATTGTGTGTAGATGGTTATTTTTCTCCCCAAAAATAAAGCATTCATAAGAACTTTGATTTCATTAAAGATTTAAATGAAATAGGGATACAGATGCCTACTAAGCATACCTGCCTTAATGCACATAACATTAGCATGATATTTGCCCAGAAATTTGACTCAGTATATGAAGTATAATGACTAATGTGCAAAAAATATTAGGAAAAGAATGACTTAGGCCTATTATTTAAAGTTTTATATATAGAAGTCTGCAATATTCAAATTTGAGGTGGGAAAGATCTTTCTGATCTTTCACTTTGCTGCACCTCCAGCAGCTCACCAAAGAAATTATGTCGGCAGCACTCATAATATTGATATGCTATTGTTTTATTGCTATTGTTTTTCATCTCCTGTGGGGGAAACAAGTTACATCAACTTCTAAATAAATCTTGAATTTTGTTTATCTCCCATCCTTCTCCATATTTGTCTTACAAGTTATGCCTATCTTTTTTTTTGTCTGTGATCTCCTGCTCAGGTATATTTTGTAGCCTCATGTTCCTTTAATTAATTTCTTTCAATTATGTATGTATGTATTATTTGACAATTTTCTTCAAAATCTGACATATGCTGTTATATATATCCTGTAGAAAACACAAATATGTTTTGTAGGATGCGAACTAACATCTCACCTAAACTGGAAATATAAAATCTAAGAGAGCTTTTTGAAACATTTTTTGTTCATATTTATGATGATTGCGGTATCCCTGAGGTGATGTGATCAGCTTTTGCAATCTTCTAACAACCAAAGTCGGTGGGGAATCCAGATTCACTTAACAACCACATTACTAACTTAACAAATATAATGGTTCACTTAACAACTGTGGCAGGAAAAGTTGTAAAATGAGGGAAACTCACCTAGAAACTAAGATTTCACTTAGTGACATAAATTTTGGACTCAATTGTTGTCATAACTCAAGGAAGTAAAATATTACTATCTAGTGATAAAACAAAACAATCAGACAAACATTTACAGTCATATTTGTGGAACATTCATGACATGTGCAAAGGAAAAGTAGAATGTAAGATACTTACATGAGTTATTGGTCTTCATACGCTAAGTTGCTACATAATCCAATTTCATGAAGAGAAAGATCCAAACAGCCAAGAAAATGGTAGGGTGAGGAAGTGATGGCTGCTTTAATCTTCTAGATGAAAGTTACCCTTATTTTGACTCTTTTTTTCTCTCTCATGTTTATAACTCTATTACCTTTTGATGCCACAGAATAAAATTGTGCATCTGATGGAAGGCGTGGCACCGAAGCAGCAGACCTGATGAGCTCCCACTGAACTGCTTGACAGCCCATAAACTGGGATGGCTCTGTACCAGGAGCCGAATTCTAAGTTGCTCCAGAGAGGCAACAAAGAGGAGGGGATGCTCTGTCGTCTCAGGGGAGGTGGTGACCATCTTGAGATCGGAAAGGAACTCCTCAAAGGTCTATGAAGCTGGCTGCAGAGATACAGCATCTAATCACAGATGAACCAAAGAAGCAAAAATCAAGCGATTTGAAACTCAAACCGCAAAAAGGCATAGATCAACACACAAACACTTGAGTGAGTTGCAAAAATTCCTACTACAAGAAATGTTGCCTGGTTAAAGAGAAGATTTAGAAAGAAATGATGACCTGGAAAGATGGGGAATTTGTTAATTTTCTCCTGCCATGGTCCTGGCACTAGTCTGCCCAAGACTTCCTTGGCAGAGCAGACCGTGCATTCTGCTATCCCATTGATCACCAGGTGATAGGGTGCCATAAGGGCAGATTCCCCTTTTCCTCAAAAATTCCTCTAGGCCTGCAGCCATAAACTGAGGCCTGTTATTGGACACTAGCAAGTCTGGCAAACTGTGCATTGTGAATAGACTGCCGTGCATAGCAATGACAGCCTTGGTGGTTGTGGTCTGCATAAGCCTGATCTCTACCCACTTAGAGAATATATCCACAACCACCAGGAAGTTCTTCCCAGGGACCAGGCCAGCAAAATGCACATGAATTCTGGAAAGGGCACTTTTGGTTTTTCCCAGTCTCTCACTGGGATTTTTCATAATGCTGGTCGTGATTCTTGGCGGGGCCTACACCCAGCAACCTATTCATGGATATTCCTATCCATGTTGGGCCACCATGTGTAGCCCCTTGCCAGAGACTTTATTTGCTTGATGCCCAGGTGGCTATTGTGCAACACTTTTAAAACCCTGGGCCTTAGGATTTCTGGCAGCATGACCTTTTCCCCACCAAAAGAGGCAATCTTCCTGGATGGAGAACTCATCCTGCCTGGTTAAAAACAGATTGAACTTATCCCCCACTGGGCCAGCGGGCCACCCCCTCCATACCTAGTTAAGGACAGTCCTCAGAACCTTGTCCAAGCTTGAGTGTTTGGCCACTAGGTTGGATGTCACCAGCCCAGACTGGCAGCAGGCAATTAGGAGCACTAGGCATTTTCCGGGGGAATCCATGTTTCCGTACAGCATGGGACACCTGCTTAGAGCATCAGCATGGTCTAGATCTTTGCCAGGGTGGTGGATTAGCTTATAAGCATAAGCGGCTAAAAACACTGTCCAGCGGGTGAACCAGGAGGATAGAGCTGGCAGTGTAGGCCAGTCTCCTGCAATCAAACCAAGGAGCAGTTTGTGATCTGTCACCACTTCGAATTGCCTTCCATATAAGTACTTGTAAAAATGCTTTATGCCAGCCACAATGGCAAGCACCTCCTTGCCAATCTGACTGTAATTTCTTTCTGGCGAGGAAAGAGTGCATGAATAGAAGTCAATTAGGGCTTCTTTGTCTGATGGCAGCTGGTGGCTTAGCACTGCACCCATCTCAAAAGGTGAAGTATCACAAGTTAAGGGAGGGTGGAAGTATACCTTATGAGTAGACTGACAACAGACAAGTTTTTAACAGACTTAAAAGCATCTTCTTCCCTGGGGCCCCACCCCCAAATGGCATTCTTAGCTAACAGTCTATGTAAAGGTTCAGCCATGGTGCCTTTTTGCTTTAAGAAACTGCTATAAAAATTTAGCAGCCCCAGGAATGCATGGAGTTCCATTTTATTCCTAAGCTTGGGTGCTTCTTTTATCATCTGCATTTTATCATTGGTGATACGGATTCCCTTCTCATCAATCTAAGGCCTAGGAACTCTACCTCGGATACTCCAATCCTGCATTTGTTGCTTTTCAATTTGAGTCCAGCTTCCCTAAATTTGGTAAGCACTGCTCTTAGCCTAGAATCCAACTGTTCCCTATCTTTGCAGTGATTAATACATTGTCAAAATAAGGTATTACCCCAGGAATTCTGTATAGGAGCCTCTCCATTATACACTGGGAAATTCCTGGGGCAATGCTTATTCAGAATTGCAATCTGGTACATTTGAAGGCCCCCCCCTGTGTGTCACGATTGTCTTGACCTCAGCTGCAGTGCCAACTACCAGCAGCTACTGGTAGACCTGGGCAGGGTCTAATTTTGCAAAAATCTGTCCTGGCCTTAGGGAATGCAATAGGTGTTATACCACTGGCACTGGGTAAGCACTTGTTGGAGTACTTTGATCAGTGTGCATTTATAATCTGTATGAATCCTCACTGATCTGTCTCCTTTCATTGGCGTGACAATAGGGGTTTCTCATTTTGCATGATCAGTAGGGACTAACACCCTGCCTGATCAGTTTATCTAATTCAGCATCCAATTTGGGCTTAAGGGCAAAGAGAACTCTTTTGAGCTTTAATCTAATTGGTGAAAGTAATGGGTTTAAATTTATCGAGATGGGGATGCTCCGGTACTTGCCTAGATCCTCACTAAAAATGTCCTGGAAGTCAGCGATAAGATCTTTGCTCCAGTTGCCTCTCACAGTGCAAGCACCAGTTACTCTCAGTCTGAGAAGTTCAAACCATTCCAGTTCTAGCAATGTAGGCATTCTAGGGTTAGTGGTAGCTGTCCTTTGAAATCTTTGAAAGACACTGGAACAGTGGTTCAGCCCAGGACTGGTATGTTGTTGCCCTGATAGTCAGTGAGTTTCAGAGATTGTAGTTTGAGTTGGCTCCGGGTGAATTTAAGGCAGACCTGCTTCAGGCAGGACCAGGAAATTATGGTGATTTTCAACCTGCAATCCACTTCCTCATTACAGCTACTTGGATTTTGTTGTTTCAGTTTGCTCTGGTGGCAGCAATCTGTATTTTAAAAGTGTCTGAGCTGACCTGAGTGGATCTCGGTTTCCATGGTGGTCGCCATGTCTCAGTAGTTGCATTTTTGGGTTTTCTTGCGAGGCTGTACCAGCACAGTTAAAGCCATTTGGCTTCTTTTTAAGTTAGCATGCTTCAAGAAGTCTAGGTGAGTAGAAGGCTACAACAAAAAGATTGGATTATTTTACAGAACTTCAAAAAGCCGTCAAGGAAAAACAAGAGGATTTTTTTAAGAAATAAAGTGTTAACCACTCTGATTAAAGCAAAGAAGAATAAAACTGGATAGATGAGTGTGAAAACATATCTAAGGAGATACAATGGTTTAATAAAAACAATTTTGGAATACTGGAGGAAGGCAACAGGGGAAAGGATGAGAAATTGTAGAGATGCAGAAATAAGGCTGAAGAGAAATACAATTGTGGGAGCTATGGAAAAAGTTTGGACAGATAAAAATATCGTAAAGGTGTTAATTCTTGGAACCTTACTGGTAAATTTGGAAATAACCTAAATTTTAGAACATTTTGGGAAACTAAGATATTAAAGTGATTATTGATATAATTAAAAATTGTTATGTTAAAATTGTAAAGATGAAGGAATTTGATAATGTGTTATAAAATAGAGAATTTTTAATTGGCTTAGGATATTTAAAATTGAATTTTGATATGGAAAATAGATTTGACAAGAATGCAAAATTAGAGGATTTTGATTTTAATTAAAAAATAACAGAAAAAGAAATTTTTTGCCACTGTGTAGTGTAATACTTACAAAAAATATGAATTAGCAAGAAGGCTCAAGATATTCAAAAATGGATTTAAAAGTTAATTGATAAACTGACAAATTTTCTTGTCTCACAATGACAGGAAATTAATGATATTGTGATAATGTATTGATTTTTATGGAACCTTGTATAAAATTTGAAATTATTAAAAGGTTTAGGAGGTTTAAAGTGGACTTAGATATTAAAGATAAATAACAGAATTTAAAATTGAAGGTATGGGAAAAAATCTGGACAGATATAAGTTTTTAAATGAATGCAGTTTTTAATTCTAGAGCTTTACTGATAAATCAGCTTAGAAGCTTAAGTGACCATCGATATAAATGAGAATTCTTTGAGGATGTTATACAATATGATATTATCTAAACTAGAATGGATGAAAAAATACAAAATTAGTTGAGGAGTTTAGCAATTTAAAAGCTGTAAATATGATTAGATAAGATTGAAAGAGTAGGTATGAAATAATGTGATTAAATCTGATAAGCACTGATGAAAGATGTTTGAAATGTACGTTCAGCTGCCTGCTGTTGATGAAAATATGTAAGCACCTTGTTCACTGTTTTTTTGTTTATTTTGTTTTGAAAAATAAAAAATTCTTATACCAGAATAAAACTGTGCAAGTTATATTCTTTTTAGCATGATTATCTTAATTCAGCACACAATGTGGTTCAGTAGTAAATCACCTCCACTAAATATAATTACTATGTTAATTTGGTGGCTTTCAACAAGCCACTTGGTTTTCAATCTCAGAACGCCCATTTTGAATACAGAATTACAAGATTGTATCTAATGCAACTTGTGAGCCAGTTTTTATATTGGCTAAAACATCAGGCTAGAAACTGAAAGACTCCAAGTTCTAGTCATTCCTTAGGTATAAAGCCAGCTTTCTCTCAGCCCTAAGAAAAAGGCAGTGGCAAACTACTTCTCAAAAACCTTGCTAAGAAAACTGCAGGTACTTGCCTAGGCAGTCTCCAAAAATCAGACATGACTAAACAATTTTAAAAAATCTGATGCAAATAGTGCAGAAAATGATATTATAACAAAAATGAGATCAAATTCAGAACCAACGATGGAAAAATTCACACTTCTCAGTTGAATCCAACTTTTTCAATTCATTAACTCAAATGAGTCTCTTACAGAAGTGTTTTACACTGCCTAAATCATTTTTCTAGGTAATCACTTGTGAGGACCATACTTGTGTTTCCATCTGGCTAAAGCTTCCCCTTATCCAGCAATAACCCAGGCTCTCTTGTAATGGCAATCCATTGTCTGGGAATTTCACTGAACCTATTAATACAAAGAGAGAGAGAGAAATCAAGTACCATCTGGTGTCAAATGACAGAGGAATCCTTCACTTGTTTTTCTTCACACCTCATGTCTTAAAATTAAAGGACAACACTTCTCTCCAGACTTATTCCTGAGCATTTGACTGTCAAGACAGTAGCAAGTTTTAAGGTTCGTATATTTTCTTGTGGATTCAAGGTCCATGCATTGCACTTAAATATGATCATCTGGCAGGACTTTCTTGCCTGCACTTTCTGATTATGGAATTTCTTGACATTAAAAAACCTCTAAAGATTGGGCAGAGGGCAAACTTGGAATGATTGTAGATCTTAAACGTCTCCTATGAAGAGCTCGGGAGACCGTGTCAGAGAAAACCCCCCACAGAGAATAGGAGCAATAAACACTTCTCAGAATGACTGCCTATCTCCAGTAGTGATTTCAATTTATTAGAGTGCTTCAAAAGACCAATATAATTCTTTTGTCATTGTCTTTTATTTTAATGTTATTTTGACAAAGTAATCCTGCTTATATTTGAAATTTAAAGGAGGACTTGGACAGGGACTTTTGAACCTCAGGTTTTAGAATGGAAATGGGATTACAAAATACATTCAACCGATCATTGCACATTAATTACTTCACCTTTCAAGATCTCTAGGTCACAAGAGGTAGTGTAATTGGTGGATTACTAGTATAGGAGGGAAGAGATACTGTATGTCTGGCTGGATCTATTAGAAAAACAATTTCAAACTCCTAAAAGGGGCGATAATTTCATTAATATAAAGTGAAATGTAAAATCAAGCTTTTTTATGAAATAGAATTCTTCTTTAGACAGATAATAAACTGGGGGGGGTAATTGAATTATGACAGAGGAGTCAAAAAGTTAGCAGTTTATAAAATTTAAGTCAGGTTTAAGAAGCGTGATTAAATGAAAACATTTCAATTATAAAATAAACTTGGAACTGTATTACCACAAGCATCAACAATGGCCTTTTCTCTATACCCTTGAAAGTGGAGTAATAGTAACTCAATTGGGACAGCATCACCAGCTATCACATGTTGCTCCTAGTGACAGAGAACAGAAACAAAAAATACAGGTAGTCCTTGACTTACAACACTTCATTTAGTGACTGTGTAGTTACAACAGCATTGAAAAAAGTGACTTATGACCGGTTTTTCATACTTATGACTATTGCAGCATCCCCATGATCACATAATCAAAATTCATATGCTTAGTAGCTCATATTTATAACGGTTGAAGTGTCCCAGGGTCAAATGATTACTTTTTGTGATAAGCAAAGTCAATAGGGAAGCCAGATTCACTTACTAACTTAAGAACTACAGTGATTTGCTTAACAAAAGGAGGTAAAATTCCCTTAACAAATGTTTCACTTAGAAACATAAATCTTGAGTTAAATTGGGATCATAGGTTGAGGACTATCCATAGACCCTATTAGCAAACCTGCCCATTAATTTTAGGCATTGTTTGAAGCAAAGAGTCAGTAAATCCAAAATTGATAATAATTATTATCCAGTGGTTGGAAAGCATGTCATCTCTTGCCATACTAGGATCCACTTTCTGATGGAAAAAGATTCTTTGTTCATGTTTAGGATGCCTAATAAGTATTTAAGAATAAGATGATACTGTATGTATCATCCAAAGGAAATACTCATGCAGCTTTACTAAAACAATTAAATACGAAAACTATAGGAAGGAAATACATGGATCAGGCACCTCTTGTTTTAGATAAAAGTGAATTTATAAAGAAATAGAAGAGTGGGTTATGAATGGGTTAAAACACAAATATGTGCAATGGAAAGTTTACTAAACATGTCTCATGGTTCATCTTCTTTTCTATCCCATGTAATTATCATTTAAAGTTAATTGCTGAGCCTCGAGGAAGTATAAGTCTGTAAAGAAAGGTTATGTGGTGATTGACTGTTATGAGCAAGAGAAAAAAAATGTTAATTTGCTTTTGGACAAAAATAATGTTTTAGGTAGATTTTATATCTTTTCCTTCTTAGGTGCAACTTGGGTTAACTATTTGTCTCAGGAATGCAAAGAAGTTTTCTCCATTGTTGCAATCTATACCTATAACCAGAGTAACCCCTGCTGCTGTTCTAATAGGCAAGTAATTTGATGCTAAGGGAGGAAGGGAGGGCCTATTATCATTAGTCATCTGTCCATACAATTTACATCACTTTACACAAATTCTTTACATTAAAGAGAAAAGCATAATTTAAAATACTCAAAATGAGTTCGTAGGTTATTAGTCGCTGTATGTGTGCCATGATTATTCTGCTAGCTTCAGTAAGTAATGTAGGCATGAACTTGATTTACTTTCACTACTCAAACACTGTGAATGAATTAGAAATTTGCTGATAGAAGAGCAAATCTTCTATCCAGCCTTTGTTAATTCCATGCATGTGAATATTGCATGCAGTTTCCCCTAATCAACTTCACAGAGTGTTTGGAAGTTTAGGGGCGCCATTTAACAAGGTTGATTTTGCGCTGGAGATTTCAAAAGTCTGTTTTAATTTCTCTTTATTTACAAATATAACTATGGTGCAGATGGCGAACAGACCAGCACTTAGAGCTTATATTTAGTCTACTTCTTGATGTTACTGAGCAATAAGCCTGAGACATTAAAGTTATTCACCAACAAATTTTGCACATCCCAAGCTCAGTACTAAACTTGATAGATTCGTGATGATTTGGGAGCTATTCCAAAACAAGAAGGAATGGAATGGGCATTTTGAAAGACTTACCAGATGTTGTAAGTCATTGTTTTCTCTGTATTTTATAAATGCCTGGTTATAGCTGTATGACTGCAAGCAAATACTACAGCAGTTTCAGCTTCCAGGAATGGTTTGGTGGACTGGAATATGTCTTTACTCAACACCTGTGCTAACTGTTTCAAATTCAATCAAAGGCACCTGCTGATTTAGTGTTTCCAGATAAGGGATGTAGTATTGCACAAAATGCCCCCAACTTTAATCAAGCTATTTCAGCTACTTTTCTCTGGCTGAGATTACAGGAAATATTGGAAACCACCTTCCTCTGGAAAAAAAAACCAATA
>JANHFO010003006.1:14246-28803 GCA_032468095.1 Pareas carinatus | reverse complement strand
TTTAATTGGTTTTTAAATTCTGTATTGTCTTATTTATATGTTCTGTTATTTTGTTGTGTTTTTTAAATGGCTGTGCATCGCCCTGGGTCCCTTCGGGGAGAAGGGCGGTTATATAAATTGAATTAAATAAATAAATAAATAAATAATGAAAAAATTGAACCCAATTTTTTCATTGCTAAGTAAGATCGTTGTTAAGTGAGTCACACTCCATTTTACAATATTATTTGGCCAGGGTTGTTAAGTGAATCATATAGTCAATAAGCGAATTTGCCATTCCCCATTGACTTTGCTTGTCAGAAGCTCCGTAAGAAGGTTGAAAATGACAGTCACAGGACCCCAGGATGCTGTAACCATCATAATGTTTTGTGTAAACAAATCTTTCTGTTCATCCAATTTTTGATTGATCTTTTTAAATTTAAAAGTTAAATTAATCCTACATTAATTTCCTGGGCATAAGATTGAAATATTTCCCCCACAGTCTATAAAAAAGTCTTTTGAGTATTTTTTTCCTTTTTGGCTTGCCATTGTTAATATGCTCCTTTGCAACAAATTCCCTCACTTTCAGTTCTTTGTAAATCCCAATATTTATTTTCTTGTTTCTAAAAATAGATCACAGCTGCACTTTATCAGAGTCACACCTATTTTTAAAATCCAACTGCAGATTCATTTCTTTTTAGTCACACATGGTTCTTAAAAATCCCCCCCCAAAAAAAGAATGGAATCTTTTTCTAAGTATAGCATGGGAATAAAACTCTTTTTTTGTTCAATGTTATTCTAAATATTTCTTTCTTCTAGACTTAAATTTCAGTTTCCAATATTTTAATAAAATCCAAAGACCCTTCAGTATTTAGTCGCCATCCTTCCGCTCTTTTCGGGTAATCATTCCATTCTAAATCTTCTTTTAAATCAGGTAGTCTTTTTCGTAGTAATAATCTTTAAAACTCACCCAGGTGTCTGTATGCCGGTTTGTGCTTTTTTGTGGTTTGATTTTCTGCTTCACAGCTCATCTGCAGCTACATGCCATGTCTCTGCAGCACAGCTTCGTAAATCTTTGAGGGATTCCTTCCCAGTCCCAGGGTGTTTGCCACCTTCCCTGATACTGCAGAACATCGCCTCCTCTTCATTGCCTCTTCGGGGCAACTTAGGGTTCAGCTCCTAGGTCGGAATTTACCCAATCTACTTGCTGTCAAACAGCTCAGCTTGGGAGCTTCCTGAGTCTGCTGCTTCAGCACCATGCCGTCTGCCGGAAGTCAGCAATGGCTTGAATCTTGCTAATTTCCCATGTATCCCAATTTTATTCTGCACTTTTCTGATGGTTACCTTTACCCAAGGTAAGACAATGCTACAAATGTCTGGATGCCATTGTGACATTCTTTGTGGCAAGAATTTCATTGTAATGAAGGAGACCAACTGTTCTTTATCTGTATGTAGAGTAGAGCTGGCACAAATCTACCCTGATTATTTAATGAATTCATTTAAAAGTTATGGAGAAAAACAAAAATAAAAAATTTGCAGGGAAAATTATTTCCTAAGTGAATTCCTACAGTTATAACAGTATCACTTCAAACTCTCTTTAAGATGATAATTGTAATATTATCTTTGGTTTCATGAAGAAGGATAGCAATGAAACAACCCTGATAAGGAATCTTTTCAAAGCATTAACAATCTGTCACACTTCTAGTCTTGATAAATGTTGTCAGGCTAGTAACTGAAGTCAGGCTTTTATGTAAACTTAAGATATTGCTTTATAGCAGATGAAACATAAGATACAGCTTTATATCAAATTAAACATAAGACATTCCTTTTATCAGATCTTTTAAAAGCAATTGCAATCCTTTATTGCACCAGCAGAAATACCATGTACAGTCTGTTTTCTTTGTATTCTGCATTGGTCAGATTGAGTTTAGAATATTGCATTAAATTATGGACATAGCATTTTAGAAAGGGCAATGACAGGTTGGCAGATCCAAAGGAGAACAATCAAGATGATAATGGGCCTCAAAGGATAAACCTCTGAGGAACTGTTGGAGAACAGCAGATAATGTAAAAACATATCTGTATCTGAAAGGATACAAATGTGATGAAGAGCTGTTTCAATATTTATTTCTCTTCTCTGTGTCTTTTTGTTCAAGAAGTACATTGAACAATACAATAGATACTATGCTAATTTGAGGATTTGTTAAGGGATGGATTTTGGATAGTGAGGTTGCAGTACATGATGAAAAATATTCTAAAAAGATTCCCCTATATTCTACATGCAGTCATTTTCTTGTAAAGGAAGTTCACATGGCAGTTTCTCCTTTCAGGCAAATTGCAGCTGGGAAGCAGAAGATTTTCACTAGGGCTGAAGAGAAATGAAAGTGCAACAATTTCTTCTCTGAGCATTACTGATTGTACTTAACTTACGAGCACAGTTGAGATTAGAATTTTTGGTTGCCAAGTACCCACATTTTGATTACCCAATCATGTGGATGCTGCGAGCTGTAAGACCAAGGACTGGCTGTAACTCACATTTTTCAGTGCCATCATAACTTCAAAGGGTGGCTCAACAGATGGTTGCATGTTAAGGTCTACCTGTATGATTTGCAATTCTAGGAACTCCTATTCTTAAAGGGAGTAGGATACATGGAATGGCATTGCATGTAGCTGGTTAAGTAATTAGGAGCGATTCTCTTTTTCCACAAACAAAACTTTCTGTTTTGGCTGAACACCATTAATGCATGTTGACTTCAACTAAAAAATGCCATATTAAAGGCCCCTGTAACCTCAGACAAATGACGAAGTGAGCATTGCAACATTGCAAAGGACACTGGGCTCACATATTGCGTATTCTAATCACTTTGGGAAATTGCTTGTTAACTAGTGTTCAGTTATTAGAACCTTTGAGTTGACAAGCTTTATATCACCAGGTGAGTTTCCCTCAATCCTTAGTAAAATAACTTTTAGATATAAATGTAAGGATTTTTTTTTCTGAAATAAACTAAAAAAGTGTAATTAAAATTTTGATTTTAGAAAGTTAAAATTCCAGATAAATTTGAAATGAGATTTTGGAATTAATTTTAAAGAATCATTCCCATGGGAAAATACTTTTGTTTTGAATTCCTTTTTTTAGACAAAAAAGATACGTATTGAACAAAGGACTTAAAATTAATCTATAGTTAGACCATGTTTAAAAGATGCTATAAAAGAAAAGCAAATATTATCTGACCAACGTACTACTTGATATGATTGAGACTAATATGAAAGTGGATTCATAAATGAGAGGCTGTAATAATGACATGGAACAACATATTACACTGGACATACAGAAGAAACTGGCTGATGTCTTCATAAGTAAAAGGGATATAGAAATAAGAAACCAAGAGAGTGACCCGAATAATTTTCCTATATTGGATTCACAAAAGAGGCTACTTAAAGCTTTGAAGAATTTTGGAAGGAGAAAGAAAGAAAAAATGAAAAGAAATGAAGTTCTTTAACATTAGCTGAAGGACCTAAAGATCAAGAATGTTAAAAGTAAAATGAAGGAATAAAGTTGGTTTATTTATCAAGGTTAAAATTGGTATTTTGTCATCATTGGTAACCCTTAATGAACTTTTTCTGACATAAGGTCTTAAATACAAGGTTTTATGAATTTATTTATAGATAGGAGATAAGATATGAGAAGAAGAGATCATTTGTTGCATTTCAAGAGAAGGTAAGAAGCTACTGAAATTGTTTATACTTTTTTGTGATGAAGGGACAATAACGTCTTTATATATTTCTTTCCTTTTTAAACTATATTCTTTTTTCCTATTTTCCTATTTCTTTTTTTCTGGACTTTCCCATTTTTCATTTTATGTTTCATTTTTTTAATTTTCATTATTGCTGGAAATTGTTATATTTAACAATTATGATAGGGGGAAAAAAGAAAGTATTACTTTTCAATAAACACCAAGCTGAATGTGACCTTCTTTTCACCCCTTTTCAAATGTTTAGTCAGAAGTGATCACTTGGAGCTTTCTGCAATGAACCTGTGCTGTAAAAGGATGCTAGCTGAGTGGCAATATTTAGCTAGATCAGGATGAAATCCATAGAAGTTGTTTCATAGAACTAAATAGGAGAAAATGGATTGTCTGAATTAAAAGAGAAACAGCCAACGCCAAGTCATCAAATGCCAGTAACAAAAGCACACCATATGCTAAGGTAACAAGGGAAGAGCTAAAGATCCATTCTGTAATGGAAATTGTCAGGTAACAGGTGGAATCTCAGGGAGGGATGAAAAGACCAGAATTCAGGTGTCACTAATTAAAGTTCCGCCAAATTGATAATTTTAGTCATTCATTCCAATCCTATAGAAGCATTCCAAATTCCAGCATCATTCCGGAGTGATTATTTTCTCCCTGGCCTTGCTGAAACTAAACTTAAATATATACCATGCTAGGCTTCTGTTGTGAACTGATTTATGAAAGGGAGAAGCTTCAATCTGAAATTTTGTTAGGTTTAGCAGGCAGGGTAGAAATTAATGGGGAAATAATATCTGCATTTTTCAGCACCCTTGCTTTTTATAAAAATAATATTTCTGCCTATTGAAATTAAAGATAGAAACAACCCTTTAGTAGTTTCTGATATTAATCATTGTTTATTACCTCCTGAATCTTAGGCAGTATACCACACTGATTGTTGAGAAGCATCAAAGGGAGGTTACCAACTTCAGTTGATCAATGTCCTAAACCTTCTAGTTGTCCTCTATTTAATGTGGAATGCTGGGCTAGATTGGTCTTTCACCTGATCCAGAAAGACTCATCTTATGCTCCTATCTATACTACTGTGCCTATTAATTTTATAATATGTCTGAGATCAAAAGAACTATATATATTGTGGATTCATGACTTTTCTAGTATACCCACAGAATGTCCTTTTAACTTCTAATAATCTCTAATGGTTCTTTCAAACTAAATGCTAAATCATCTGCAAATGCTTGCAGTTTGTATGTTTCTCTCTTTATTTTTACTGCTTTAATTTATGAATCTTGTCTTATATTTCTATTTAAATTTCGAGAGTTAACATAAATAACAGTGGAGATAAAGGACATCCTTGTCTTGTGTTTTTTCTTATCTGAAAATTCTCTCTAAAATCCCCATTTACTGTTACTCTTGCTGTTTGTTTAGAATATATTGTTTCAATCATATTTATAAAGTTCTGATCAATATTTTTAGTTAGTATTATATTGTTTTTTCCCAATGAATTCTTTTCTTCGTCATACAACTTCAGATAATATTATTTAATTATCTTTTTAATTTCTTCATTTTTATGTTGTTCATCTACTACATTATAAGTTTTTTCTCCTTCTGAGTTTTAAGTTTATAAGATAGCCATCTCCCTGGTTTATTTGCATTTAAAAAAAAACATTTTTTTGCACTTTTTAGTTGTTGGGCCAATTTTTCTGATTCCATCAAATTTAATTTATGTTTGATTGCTTCCATTTGATTTTTTAAAATAAAAAATGTGCAATTCTGCTTCCAATTTTTTAAATTCCTCCTTTAATGATATACATTTTGTCTTTTTCTTTATTTTATTTTTTGCCATATATGTTATAGCTGCTCCTCTGAAATATACATTTTGCAATGCTGTGTCTTCTTTTTTATTTTCTTTAAAAAAGAATTCCATTTTTTTGCTAATTCTGTAGTCTTTTTTAAAAAATATAGATTTATCTAAAGTCGTTCTTAGTTTTTTTTGTACTCCCTTCCATGTCATTTTTAATGGATTATGATCTGCCTATGTACCTGATTCAATGTTGATCTCCTGCATATTTGTTCGTAATTCTGGTGTCATCCAAATCATATCAATGAATAAAATGTGTATTTTGAATAAAATGTATATTGTTGCTTTGTTGGATTATTTTCTCTTCATATATTTTGGATTTCAATTTCCTCTATCATACTGAAAAAAGTTTTTGGTAGTCTTTTTCATCCACTTTTTCCTGCTTTACCACTTTTATAATCCAATGTCCCATCAACAATTGCATTAAAATCTCCGATTACACATAATATTACACATTATCATTAATATTTTTCTGTCTTCGTCTTCATAAATCATTTTAGAATTTATTGTCTCTTTGACATATACCGTTACACCTCTTTTTTGTTTGCTGATGAATAGTAAAGTTTCCTAATTTTGCGGTATTCCAGTAATTTATGATGTTGTTTTGTTATATGTGTTTCTTGCAAACAAATTACATCCATGTTTAATTTCTGAACTTTTTAAAGGTTTTGTTTTTTTTTGATGGGGAATTCAGTCCATATATGTTCACTGAAAAAAAATCCATTTTCTCTTTGTTACTGTCACTAAATACTTTTGGCATAGTCACTTTCTTTGTTACGTTCTTCTCTCAGAACAATCTCATCATTTTAATTTGAAATATATTTCCCCCATTCCCCACTTCACTGGTAGAAATTGAAAGGAGACCCAAAAGCTATGGACAGTGCTGACATTTTTTGGGAAGGGAAGGGAGCTAGGAAGGTTTTAATTTTGTTCCAAAGGCTTAACATTCCAGTAACCATTTGCCAGCCTCTAGCGTATTTTCAATCCTTCTTTTTAATAAAAAAAACATCTCATCTACTTTGGGTGGTGCTGTCCTTCACATGCCACTCAAAAAGTAGAGCCTTTGGTCTAAAAAAAGTTGCTTAGAAGACATTGCA
The DNA here is from genome assembly GCA_032468095.1 of Pareas carinatus. Taxonomy (NCBI): domain Eukaryota; kingdom Metazoa; phylum Chordata; class Lepidosauria; order Squamata; family Pareidae; genus Pareas; species Pareas carinatus. The sequence continues at coordinate 22,126 of JANHFO010003006.1, read as the reverse complement.
ACATTATTCAATGTTATCCAAGAGAACTTAAGCTTCAAGAAAAGTAATCTTTATTGAACATTAGAAGGGCAAGGATATCACTTTGAAAATAGAATCAATTACTTAGTGAAGAAATTGTGGATGTTGCTTCACTGAAACTATTCTGGCATGATTGGACACTTATGTAATCATCATGGATACTTAGCCAGATGAATTTTGGAGCCTCCAGTCATTAGATATTACAACAATGAAAGATAAAAGATTGTGAATTTTCTACAAGGTATTGTCCTTGGTGCTTTATTTTCTTCTCATCTGAAATAAACAAAACAAAATAGCAGTTGTGGGTGTGGAGAGGAACCATTTTTGATTCATCATATAAAATGAAAATGGCAGAAAAAAGTTGCAGAAGACATTTCTAGCACTACATTGAAAGAAGCAATTCAACCAAATAGCTATAAATGTGCTACAAATAGATTCTTAAACATCAGAAACCTGGAAATTCACTATCATGTCTGAAGTTCTCACTGTTCAGTAGACTGGGGTATGAGTTCATACTAGCATATTGGGTTACTCTAAGTAAAGGAGTTACTGAGACAATCTGTGAACTATTGAACCTTGTAAAATATTATACAAATTATAGAAAACATCATTCCTGAATGTCATTAACAGAATATCTGATGTCTAATTTTTCAAAATTTAAAAGCAACCAATGATGACTGATTAATGGACCCACTGAAGGCAATAGAATGGCACTGTAAGAGGCTTCATAATGGATCATCGGATAAAGAATGGATGCACTGAATCTTCACATATTATTCTTTAAAAAGAACCAAATAAATACTCATAAATAAATAGACATTTGAAGATGCTTTATGGTGATCATCTTAAGGATGCAGAACATGACAGAAATCTTGGGGGCAAGTGAGGAGTTATGTATTTACATATTTATTAGCTTTTGTTTTTTTAAAAATCCCTACTGACTGCCTGGACTTGTCCCTTCAAATTTTTCTGGCAAGATTTTTTTCAGAAATGGTTTGTCATTGTCTGCTTCCTAGGACTGAGACAGAGAATCTCTCCTAAATTCACCCCAACTGGCTTTGTGCCCAATATAGCACTAGAATTCCCAGTCTCCCAGGTTTAACTCTGGTGACTTAACTACTACACCAAAATGGCTCATTAACTACTTAAGGCAAATATACTTTAATTAAGAATAAAACTGCAAGGGGCAAATAATGAGGCTTTGCTGAGCATAGCATAGCAGGACATATTAACTCTAAACTTTGAGATGGAGAAAGTGGAGTTAGTGTAGCACACATAAAGAGAAGAATAACTAAATATGAGTTAATAAAGTGCATAAAATAAAACTACCTAAAAGGAGAGGATCTTAATAGTTCTTTAGATGAAAGAAAGTGGCCAGTGTTTGTGCTGAAATTGTTGACTTTACAAACGAGAGAAAGGAGATTGAATTGGCTGCCTATGATAAGTCTATAATAAGAACAGTCAATAAGAAGCAGGAAGACAATCAAATTTGGAATGACTTGAATTGACTTAGAGTATGGGCAGATGAAGTAACTCAGAACAGAGAAGTGCAAGGTAATGAGCCTCGGGATTAAAGCAAGATTAGGAAATGTATCTTTAATGGCCATATGCTTCAAGACATTGAGCAGAAGTGGAAGCTGGCAGAAGACTTAGAGGAAATACTAAATACTCTCACTGCAGTACCCAAGAGAAGCAAAAATGTAAATAGAAGCAAAACAGTAGGAGGCATAAAAAGATATGGGACCAAATAAAACTTATCATAAACAGAAATAGATCTGTCACAAAAGTGGTTGGCTGCAACTCAATGAAACTGTTCAACAAGAATATGTTTGTTCTGGACTGCAATACAGTTACACTAACTGGAAACAAATCCCATAAATGTTGGGATTTACACTTTTGCTAGGAAACTTGTTTCTATTTTTGCATTTAAAAGACAGTCTGTTGATAAAGACTTACTTTTGAAAACTGATAGAATCAACAATGTTTCTAAAATTATATTTTCATTAGCAACAGTAATGAGAACCGTTTTACACATATCCCTTCAGTTAGAAGAGGGGACATCTATAGTCCACCATGGAGACCACATTTGGCACAAATTAGCCTGTTTTCTTTTTCTCCAATCATTCATTTCAAGATCAGAACAAAATGTGGCACTCGTGAAAAATTGCCAATGAAAACAGAAGTCCAAATGTCATGTCCTGCTCTCTCCTCTAGCACTGTCTCCTTAGTGACATTTCCACATAACTGCTTGGTATGAGTGAAAAAAAGCACAATACAGTTAGGGAGCAGAGCAAATTGTACCAAAGAGTACAAGGGAAGAAGCTAAAAATTAAATTTGGGTCTGCCAGTTTTGACAGGAGCTCGGTTCTTAGGATGCTTAAGAATATTTAACATTATAAATTCTTTCATTTAATGGAGAATTACATTTTTATCAAGATTTGCTGCTGACTAGGTTCCAGGGGAGAAAAAATTAAGAGAGAATTCAAGAGCAACAATCCATACTTCTGTTTGTTGTTTTGAAGTGCTATTTCCAGAAACAATTTTGCTGCATTATAACTATTTATACAGACAGAATCTTATTTAAAATTTTGTCCTTCATGCTGGGGGGGAGAATAATTTTCTCTCTCCTCAAGTTCTTTGAGAAGCTAGGCTTGGGGCAGAGGTATGCAATCTGGTGCTCTCCTATTATTTTGGATAATAATTCTAAGAAATTCTTGCCATTGGCCATGCAACTGAAAGTTAATAGGTGTTTGAAGTTCAAAGCATATGGAAAACATCAGGGTGTCTACTTCTGACATAGACGACAGTAAGGGTGTTTTCCTATTTGTGCTGAGTTAAATAAGAGACTCTGACATAGCGAAATGAATTTATTTCTGTCATCTTTGTATATCGCCATAGACTCTAAAATCTGACTTCTGGCAGTTAACATAAGGAGACATTTAAAAAATGTAACAAAACAGTACAGTAAGCATAAAAACTAGTGAAATGATGACTACCTGACTAGTAACATCAAAACTACCTGACCCCAACATCCTTCTTAAACAGCAGTCTGAGAAAGATTAGTTTTAACCAGCTTTCAAAATACCACAAAGTCAGTGCCAATCTGGACTATCAAGGAATATTATTTCATAAGGAAATTGACATCAGCAAAAGAAAAACCCAAACCACTCTCAAATCTGCCTCTCTCATCCTCTCAAAATGAGGAACAACTAATGTTTTTTTCATATGAAGAACATAATGGATGGATCAATTAGATCCGGAAGGGGTGGCTCTGGAAAAATCCACCATCAGCCTAGCCATGTAATATCTAAGAATAGCCTTATAATGGCTTTAATAATATCTTAAAATTTAGGAGAAACTTACTACAAAAGTGATTAATTCAGATAACAAAATACAAATTATAGGTACTGAAAAATCATGAAAGCAATAAGCTTCCATTTCTTCAAGCCATGCAAATACTATCCAGAAATAGACTAAATATCAAACCAGAAAAGTTCCAAGCATTGAGAAATGAGAATTCAAACCAAGATAGGACTCAAGATAGTGAGCCGAAGCATCGGTTGTCTGCAACACCTGAGAACTGTAAACTGAGTTCTTTATGTGATGAGACCAGAGCAGCCCTATAAGAGCATATATGTATTTGTTAGGGACATTCCCATTTCATAAAAGTTATGATTAAGGTGATTTTTGTATCTCATGGTCTGTAAACTCTTTTTTCAATTTGCCATGAACCAGCTGCTCATTCTTCATTGCACCATTTGACCTAGCTTCCTTTTTCTTTGGAAAATAAGTTATATGATTATGCATGTTTCCCATTCCTGAAACCTTGTTCTCCTTCAATACTTTGAGAAGCATGACACTTAGTAGAGAAACAGTAGAATCTTCTCATGGTACTAAGGGATCATCAACGTAACCTGCTTGTTATGGTGTAAAGATATCCTCAATTCATCATTTCTTAAAGACATGTCCCTGCAACATAATCTCGATCTCATGGATTTTGAATCCTAACCATGTATTAGTAAAGGTAAGTATCAGAAATCAGTATTTTCATAATCATAATATTAAATGCAAATAAAAATAAAGATAGTAGGCAAATAGAAAGGGGAAAAGAAAAATGAAAAGAAATGGGGAAGAAAACAAAAGTCAGTGACCCAACTTTGATAAAATTGCAGTGTCAGTGGAAAGTAATATCTATACAACTCATCTTCCAAGGTACTGGACAACATATAGCATTGAAGAACCATACTGTAGAAGAACAAGAATATTGACTTCTCCAGCGATAATTCCAGGATTATTACATCTCATAAGAGAAGCAGTACACTGCCTAGATGGTCTACCTCAGGCATGTCCAAGCCAAAGCTTGTGGACTGCATGTGATCCTGGACAGTTAGTTACATGACTAGATGTTAAGATTGTAATAATCTTACACAAGATTGTAATAAAATATTTAAAAATAAAGGAAGCTTTTTATTTATATATACTAATTTTATATTTTATATGCAGCTCAAAACAATTATTCTTCTCTTGATGTGGCCCAGGCAAACCAAAAGGTTGAACATCGGTGGTCTCTCTTTTTGACATAAGAAGCATGCAAGTAAAGCAGAAACTCTGAACCTTATTCTTCCATATAGCAGTTAGTTCTTGGTTTTTCTGCTGGGTAGGAAGGAAAAAGACAGCCAGAATTTTGCAGTTGCTGCCCTGACTGTTATCCACATATTCTGTGAAGGTAGCAACATAACCAGCCTCACTGCTGAGAGGCATTAAAGGTTGTCTATAGAGTAACCTTTTTATAGCAATATACTTTCATCTTTTCATCAGCTTGAGAGGAAAGCACATTTATCATTGCTGTGTAGATGAGTTCTAACCTAGGAAGAATTTGTGAAATGGGGTATTCTTCCAAACAGCAGTGCTGTATTTGATCTCCTTCCAGGCTCAATACAGAGCAAGATTAGACCACTTACTAAATTCACTTTCACTTTCTTTTTTAAAAAAGCCTTTTTTCACCAGGAGCTATTGGAAGGAATAGTGATGGATAGATTATTTTCAAATGCCATCTTTATGATTTTTACATGTCCCACTCTATGGAACTACCTTACTTAAGATCCTGGAATGAAGATGAATATACATTATGTGGGGGAAATGATCAGTAGAATTCTGTGTAGTGAGAGCTTAAAATATTGTTTTCAAGAATGCAGTTCTATTACACATTTAGTTTAATATGCATTAACTTATGTTTTCCTTTTAAATGCCTGTGTGTGTTTTTTCTTTCTGTGTTAATTACTTTTTTCCCATTTGTTTTATCTTAGTTTTTGTAATACCATTTATCATTATGCCAGTTATACTTTTAATGTTGCCCTGTGATAGAGTAACATGCAATGAATGATTTTTAAAAGAACAAATATCGATTGATTTTTATGTATTTTCATACCTAACTTCATTTTTAATATTGCAAATTTTAAGAGTAGAGTTAAGTATAAAAATATGCAAAAACTTCTGAACTGACCTTAGTGTTTTGATAACATAAGTAAAAGAAACAGTTCTTAGCTAATATTACAAGCTTTTCTGCATTTAAGTAATAACAACTATGGCATTTTAGCACAATACATCAGACTGTTGGCACTTTAAATATCTCAAAGCAATAAATGCTGTTATCCATTCCCAAAAGAAATAGCTTGCACAAGGATGATAATGCAGTAGGTTTTATTTAACTTATCAATAAATCAGAATGCACATGCTTTCAGGCCAAAGAGTTTCCTTGGATGTACTGGATAATGTGAAATGAGCTATTTTACTGAAATCACTCAAAGCAGCATCAGGTTTTGTCTATTTTCAGCAAAATGACTGCTGTCCTAAGATTGAGCTTGCAATGTTTTCAAAATGTAAATGTGTTCGACCTGTGAGGTCAGAAACAATGAAGAAATGCACTTTGGAAATTTCAAAACCAAGAACCATATTTCTGAACAAACATAATCAATTCTATAAAATCTTTTTTTTTCTTTGAGGCATGGCATAACAGAATATTTTCAGCTTGGCAGACTGTACTGAAAGTCTCCCACAGAAAGCTGCTATTTTCCAGTTGGTTATTTTGCTATTTTTACAGTATGCAGAGAAATGCATTGATGCATTCTCATGAATGTGCAGTTGGCAAATAAACAGGAGACCATTAGAGTCTTTGAACACATAGCATGTTGCACATTTACAAAAAAAGAAAAGCTGCAAACTGGTACCCTCCAGAATTTTCAGACTAAAATTTATAGAATTCTCTGAACTTTAGTTGGAAAAACATGGGTTTCTGAGAATAGTAGCATCTGGAAGTATGATATTGTCGTGGTATATGGTTTTAATGGCCTGGAATAGCTTCTGTTGTGATGGCATGTTAACAAAAGGAGAGAGAAAAGGGGAGAAGAAGTTCAGATACGGTCCTGAAGTGAAGGTGTGCTTTCACTACAGCTGAGGAGTTCACCTGGCTGCTAGTCAGGACTGTTGTGAGGAGAGGTAGATAGCATTCTCATTGGTCCAGTCTTGTATATAGGGGCTGGGAACCAGAGGCGTGGGATGGAGGAGGAATACCCACCTCCTTAGTTGCTGGCGGACATGCTGATGATCTAACCCAAAATTGGAGACAGAAAGGGAGAAGGAGAGGAGACAAAACTACAAAGCCTTTTGTAGTAGGGAGTAGCTGAAATGAAAAGTTGGAGGTTGGTGTTGAAATGAGCAGAGCAGAGCAGAGCAGAGCAGAGCAGAGCAGTTGTTAGTTCCTAGGTTGGAAAGGAGAAATCCATGTGTGGCTTCCTTGGAGGAAGAGAAGCAGAATCCCAGAGATATTGTATCTTCAGCTGGAATCCAAGATAGGAAAGAGGAGACAGCTGGATACAGACAGAGACTCAGAGTCTTTGGTGAAGCTCTGTGGGGAAGGATAGGCAGAAAGCGCCTGAGATAGATTTTTTTTCACAAGGAAAGTTGATGAGCGGCGCTGAGTGGACATTTATAAATCCAGCATGCTCCTTCCTTTCATACTCTCTTGATAATGACGCAAACTAGGTAAGGGAAACAAAATGAAAGAGAAAGAAGTTAAGCATTAGGAGGAGAATTAAGGAAAATAGTTTCTGGAGTGATGCCTAAGAAGGAATCAGACCCTGGGATCTTCTTGTTAATGCCTATTTTAAATAACTATTGTAAATACTTTTGCTGTATAGTAAAGAAATATAAAAGTCTTTACTGTTTTGGTTTTTCTGAGTCAATTGCTATCCTTGTAACCCTAATATACATCCAGTTCTAAAAGAACCCAGTCACACTGTGGGATATAAATGATACCTGAACAGGGTCTGTTTATTGAGGTGGCAGTTGTAGAGTATATACACATAGTTAAACGCTGAGAGGCAGAAGCTACTGAATCCAAACAGACTATTTAGTAAAACTTTGCAAAGGGATTTCGTAATCTCTGGGGGAAATGGAATATCAAATGCAAAGCATGCAGAAACTTTGCATGCGTGATATCTCGGTATCTCAAAGGGGAAAGATGTAACTCTGGAAGAAAGTCTTGATATGTTGCAGGGAAAGATTCATAATTTCAGATCATAGTTATATAGTTGGTTTCTTGGGTAGTTCTTCTTTTTCCTGAAAAAAACCCAAACATTTGTGCTTTTATGTAATAAGATATAACTGGAAGAGAGATCACTTCCGGTTCTGAAGGCAACAGGACGTGAGAGAGAGAGCTCTGCCTATCACGCCTGAAACCCGCTTCTTGGGGGGCCCTTAGGGGCCGGGCAACCCCTTTTTGGGGAACCTGCCATTTGAGGGCGGCTCGTCAGGGGCCACCGGCTGAATTCCAGGGCCGGGGGGCCAATGCTGACGCGTCCGAG
>JANHFO010003006.1:3111-14146 GCA_032468095.1 Pareas carinatus | reverse complement strand
TATAACAAGGATGATTACATGTAGTTATTGTGCTCTGCAATAATAGTAAAGTCAATTTTGGTTTTGGATTCGCATAGGAAGCCCCATTTATTTTAAGCAATTGATTATGAATGTAATTATGAATATAATTAGTAGGAGCATCAATGGAATGTTAGTGAAACTTCATTTTTCAATGGAATGCATATAGTATCTCCAGTGTTAAACAATTGTAACTGTGTAATTGATGTTATCACATGATATTTTTCTGTAGAACTTTTTTGATATGATTTTATTAAAGGTGAGGATTGCAGTTAATAGTAAATTATTTTTCAGTTAACAAATGAATGTTCATCACCACTGATAATGAATCAGAGGTCTACTGAGTATATTAGGCTCCATTTTATGAAATGAATTTATTGTCATACAGAAAGATGGGAAAAAAAACCTCTCACATGATTAACTAATAGACTTCCAAATAGGAAAATAAGGATCTCATACAAACACCTTTCGATATTGATCTGTCAGTTCCAAAGAACAAAGTCTCTGGACTTTGCATTAAAATAAGATATATATTTTTTGAATTGCAGTTTAATAAAGTAGATCTAATTCCCATCCTGATAAAAAATGTTAATTACATTATTCCTAAAATGTGACTTTGATCTGATTTTTATCACCATTTTATTGGCAGAAGGTTGTCCTTGAAGCTTAAATATTCTTAAATATGTTTTTAGTCCTTATGTTGTTTGTGCTTTTACATGTCTGTAAGCTGCCCTGAGTCCTTCGGGAGAAGGGCAGAATACAAATAAAATTATTATTATTATTTATTATTATTATTATTAAAGTTAATATACTCTATTCTACCCCACCCACTCAACAGCATTCATTCTTTCTAATTTGCAGCAGATAATCTTGTGAGATGCCAAAGCGCAAAAATAAAATACATCTCCATGCAGAAAAACAGACTCTGAATAGTTTCCCCAATTGGAGCTTTGCAAGAATGAATTCCTATCATATTATCCGGGAATCAGTTGATATATAGGTTTAATAAATTATCGTTCATCACATAACCATGCAGAAATTTAGTAGTAGTAGTAGTAGTAGTAGTAGTAGTAGTAGTAGTTCTGAGAAGTAGTAAAAAGTAGGTTTTGCTCTGAACCAAAATCAGCACCGTGATGTCACTTTCCTGATCTCATCTACATCAGTATAGTTCAGGTAGTTACTAAGGCAAGAAATACAGACAATAACTACAGATGCTATTCTTCTGAAACACAATATTTCATACAAGAAGCACCACAGTGAAATTGCCTGCAAAATAAAGCAATATGGCTTTCCTATTCATTGTTCAGATTTAGTTCTCAGCACTTAAGCTCTTTCTTGTGCTAATTCTTGCTGGCTTTGTCTATGTAAGCTAATCTCTCATTACAGTGTTTCTTCCAAAGGCTTGGCAGGAATGCATAGAATTTGAAGAAATGTTACCCTTTATCAAGTGCCCCTTTTAGTACAGAAGGAGCTCTTGAAAATTCATGATTTCTCTAGCTTGTCCAGCTCCTTGATGAAGATTAATCTCACTCAATTTTCTTCACTTCTGTTTTTACATATGAGATACTAGAAAATATGAAAATGTTTCATACTCTATGTGTGAATGTAGGTCCTACTTCAAGAAATAATTAATTTCACTCACTTCTAGTGCAGCTCCAATAGAAGACTGAAGCTCCTAATAAGGATTCTTTTTTTCTCTTTCAAATCTATGCATTTTGAGCTTTTCAATAACTTGAACAAATGAGAGCTTGGCAAGATATAGGAAAATGCTGTTAAGAATGATTAGGTAGATAGTAAAAAGCATAGTCTAATATGACCTTCTGAGATGAAAATTAATCACATGAAGATTATCATTTTGAGATCTGTATTTTTATTTGTTTATCATTGTTAACTCACTTTTTATTCTTGAAAACAAATCCTAAAGCGGAAAGAATTAAAAACCAATATATTGATTTCATTTTTCAAGATGCAACTTTATCTAGAAAGATTGTTCACTACTTGCAATCTAAGCAATTTGCTCCACTTCTAAGGTATTTTTGTTTGGTGTGCTTAAGCACTATGGATGTTCTTTCATGCATGTATGTTCTATTCATGTCAAAGCATTACCGGAAGGCTGTTATTATGAAGTGTCTGAAATCAGCACAGATGCTTTTAGGCAATAGTATTTAACACTCCTACTTTATTTACAATATTTGTTAACCGTGCCAATCACAATACTCTGGACTTTGTATAAATAAATGTTAAAAAACATAAAGACAAGCATCATACAATAATCATTTTGCAAAATGCAAAATATAGGCAAGAAGAACGCAAATGGAATCCCACAAATAAATGGAGATAAAATTCTAATGGAAGGATTTAAGGATCATCTGGAGCTCCAGGGAAGCAGTTTCCACAGTTCAGGGGCCACCACAAAAGAGACCTCTTTAGAAGCAACCAGCCAGGATGAACTAGCTATTCCTTTCCACATTTGCCTGGATGTGTAATTGAGCAATGGCAGCTTAAATAATTTGGTCACATAGAAGAGTTTCCAACATAAAATAAAATGACTAGAGGCCATGGCAAGAGATTGATGACAAAATGTTTATTTGATTTTGGCCCATCTAAGCTTTCAAATATTCTGGATGAAAGCTGAGCTTATCACAATATTCTTTGGGGTGGGGGCTGTAAATATTTAAGTCAGACCATTTCTTTCCAACTTTATTTAAGAATCTACTCTGACATGTGATAATTAAACAAAGTGATTGCCTATAAGCTTTTTATAGTTTAAAATAAAAGTGATGAATAGCTTCAGAAGCAAGAGTGAGATGCAGTCATCAAAATACTAAAATCCTTACTCACAAGGTCTTTTTCTCTGAACCCTACAAACTCTGAATAGCAAATTATTATATCTCACTAAATTTTGGTTCAATACTCTGTAAAATATTTAATCAAACAGGAGATCAAGCATGGAATCTAAATTAAATACAATCAGGTTACTCGAGTTCATGTACTACTATATAGTGTGTGTTTTTTCTGTTTGATTTACAAGTCCTGTATCAATGGAAGCCGTGTTAAACAAACCTGTTTACTCATTGCCTTTTTATTTATCATACTAATGGTGCTGTGATGACCATGGAATTATAAAGTTATTTTTTTCACTTAACACATGCAGAATCTCAGTTCTAATATATGCTATTGACATAGCTCTTACCTCTATTCTCCAAAATCCTTGGCCTGAGAAGAACACTGGCTAGATTGCCTGATTATTATTATGAAGAAGTTTCATAATAATAATAATAATCAAGAAACGCTGAAGATAAACTGTAACAAAACAGAAGTCGTGATCTTTGGCATAAGTAACATTAAACACAGGTGATTTAATTAATGCCTCCCCAAAAAAGCAATATTCCTTTTTCAGTTTTTTTCAAGTCCCTGGCACAGATGATACTTTTATCAGCTGTTTGAATAACTGCCCAATGTACACTGAGGGTTATTCTAGAGGAGATTTTTACTCAAAAGGAGAGCAGTGAGTAGTCCTGGACTAAAAATATTTCAAGGCAAGGTGATAGGCCAGAAGTTAAAAAGGGCTGAGATTTGGAGATGGAATGTGAAGACTAGAGGCAGTTCTCAATGAACTACCACTCATTCAGTGACCATTTGAAGTTATGGTGCTGCTGAATGAGGGGGACTTATGACAGCTCCTCAAAGTTACATCTGTTACAGTGTCCCCACAATCACACAATCATGATTCAGATGATTGGCAATCAACTCACCATTATGATGTGTCAATGAGCTTGATCATAGGATCTCGGTTTGCATCTTTCCCTGCCAGCTTCCAACAAGCAAAATCAATGGGGAAACCAACAGCAAGTTTCTGCATGTGATGTTACATTTTATGACTGCATCGGTTAGCAATGGATCTGCCAGTCCATTTATTGGTTAAACAAGGACTACTACTATTTTCCAGGTGAAAACCATCCAGGACAATTTCATAAGGAAGATTCTGGGTCTAAGGAGGGAGGGCTATACTTAGTCTCTGTTAGAAGTCATTTTTCATTGCTATAAGAAATGAGAAAGTTTTCCTGAACCCCTGCCTACTTCAGTTTCATTATTTGCATTTTGCTGGGGAGAATCAATTAACCGAAATTTGTCTCATGTGATTGCTCTCTCAACTACCACATGAGGAAATTTAGTGGAGCTAACAAAATATTAGACAATGGCTCCATAAATGGGATGCCACTATAGAGATGTCATTGTGACAGTTATCAATATTTTCATTCTGGAACCGCCATTAACAGAAACATACAGTCTTCTCCCATTCTCTAGTAAATATTACCAATGGTCCAATAAGAAAAGATTTTACATCCCTCTCTTTGAAGACTATGCCTTTAGAAGATCACAAAGGGAAAGTTTGCAAATGCCTACCAGGGGCATCTTTGTCATGCTGACCAAATAGAGGGCATAATTCATTACATCTTTTACTGCCTTATCTATCATGTGTTTAGAAAAAAAGTTCTGATGACAGACGAACTTCAGGGGTTGTAGGCAGGAAAATTAATTACCTTTTAATGGGCATGATTCCATTTATTAGTTGCTGCTTTTCCTAGACTCTCCTTGAAACTCAGAAATAAAATGTTAAGTTCCAAATTATAGCACTGCTTTTCGTTCAGCTTCATTTTATACATGTTACACTTCTTTTTATGCATGTCACACTTTTTTTTATTACTATTATATTTATTCTTTTTGTGCCATGCTATCTTGTAATGAACTGTATTAAAATAAACCTATTACAATATGAGATTTTTTTAACAAATGTTTATCTTTACCGAAAGCCTCATATTCACTTTTTTATGCAAAAATTCTTGCTTCTCTTCTTTGTCAGAAGTCTGGTCATTTCAATAAAAAAAATAGGTTTCTTTAAAAAAATCACAAAAAATTTCTATTGCAATGGGAGTTTGGGGACTGATTACAGTATAAAAACCTTAAAACCCACAGTGGTAAATATCAATTTGATTTGCAAAGAGTTTGAAAGAATACCATAAATTCCTTAATTCTCTACAATGCTTATAACAACTGTTTTTCTTGTTAAATTTAAACCACTTATCCCTCCAACAAACAAAGATTCAAAAATGTCAGCCCCACTTATCATGGATAGATTATCCTTGAAGAGGGACTTCAAAAACTAGTGAATTCAATGGTCAAGGTTCACAGAAGAACCAGCTCCCACAAGCTTGTGTCCTGTTTCCTTATGCTTCAGGTTAAAATCTGTCCCATAATTTCTGAACCCATGGAAGCATCAACAGTTTTTGGACCAAAGTCCCAAATGAAAAGGTGCAGGAGTGCAAAGCTGCAGGGAAGAACTCCATGGTGATAATAATCACTCAGAAGCTATTATTACTCTTGCACAAGCCTGCATTCTGAGCAAAACTAATCCATGTCTGCTGGGCTTAGGTGGACAGTGTGTTAATATAAAAAAACCTCTAATGAAATGTTTTACTTTTGAAGAGAGCTTTTGCAACCTTGTCTTACAGCTGAAGGTTTTAGATTTTTTCCTAACTTGCTCGTCTAAGGTTAAATGTAATGCTACTACCTCTGTTTTTGTGAACTGTGAACTGAAAGTTGATTATACTGTCATAGAATGCAATGATCTTCTCTCTTGTAATTGCCTGCCCTGCCCTGGATTTTGGTTCATGTTTTGCTTAATTTCCTTGAACTATTGAAGGGGGGAGGACAAATGGGCTGCTAGAGTATTCACACAGCCCTATGGACTTTCTCTCTCTATGTTGAAACAATCTTTGTGGATTTCTATGCAAAAGGAACTTAGTGACTTTCAACAATTAAAGAAAGGTGCCCTTTTTAATCTGCCTACTGAATGGTAACATCATTATATTCTTGCTCTATAGGTAGAACATTGCTAGTCACCCTGTTGCTGCTCCTTAATTGTGTTCAAAGCAGTAAATAGCATAATTATCCGAAGTTTGGAATTGTAGCTTATTCAGCACATAGCACTACATGCGTGGATAATGGATTGAACACAAAGTATTTTTTATGCGGTAAAGGATATTTCCAATAAAATGTGTACTTGAGATTTTTTTTTCAGTTAGTAAGGGGGGAAATTGCCCCATCCATTCCAGCTTTAAGCACGAATGAATTTTCAGTATTGGCTGAGCAGTTGTAACAAAGAAAGGATAGGAAGAAATGAAAATGGAGAAGTTCCCTTTTTCCTATGGCTTTCTGATTTGTACTATCAAAGGAGGTATTTACATCTGTTTCTCCCTCATGTAAAGTTTTGGTTTGGTTTGGTTTGTTGAGTTTTACCTTTTTGCCTTTCCTTGAAAAATGCCCAGCATTTTCCTATTTCTCCTTCAATAAGTCTCTGAAAATGCAAAGGTTTTTTGCTGTTGTTTTGGTTTGGGTTTTTTTTCTGCTAAAAATCTCCAGTCTTGCTGTTTTGATTAACTTGCTATTTCAATATGTCCCATACTTTTATTCCTGCTGTTATGTTTCTTAACATAAGTGTTGATTGTTTCATGCTTCCAGGTTTTCACTATTGTTAGGAACAATATACAGAACGCTGGATAAAATATAAAATTTTTAAGTAAGTCAAATAATAAATATCTAAAGAACAGCTCCAGTACAGGCAATTATTTATTTATTTTGCTGTAGCTCTGAGGAATATTAGTAGGAACAGGAAAAATAAAGCAATCAGTAGTCAAGACTGTTTCAACCAATTTATCTGAATTGAAAAAGTACAGAACAAATCAGTGCTAAGGGAAGGTCTGAATAAACAGTGGCTCTCGTGGTTCCTCAGAGTCAAAAGTTAAGCATTTTGTAATACAGTTCAGAAAGCTAATAGGCAAGGTCTCTTCCCTAGTTTAGAACAAAATCTCAAAGAACAGACAGGAGAGAATATAAAGTCCGAAAATGGGAAGAATTAACTTTAATAAATATCATATGCATGTGAAGTTGCCAAGAAGTACTTGTACCTAATTAAGCACCTCCAGAAATCAGGCTCCTGAAACCATTTGGCAAGCCCCATAAACAACGCTTTGGTGGCAATTATGACTGTCTTGTACTTACAGAACCAACCAATTACCGATAAAAGTGATTGAAACCACTCCAGGTACACTATGGCATGGAACAAAGACCAGAGTTACATTAGTTGTATCAGCTATCCCAAGTGAAAAACAGATAAATGGAAAGGTTCGTCAAGTCCTCACAGGACAGAGATATATTAAGTGGAAATGACCTCACTGTTACTCCAGAGAACCAGAGAGGGCAGATGAGCTTACCACCTAATCTTCATGGATATTACTGCCTGCTGTGAACAAGAACAAGCCAATTATGTGCACAAGAATAAGGTAATTATAAGTTTGCAAACGTATCAAAAACTTTTAGACTAAGACCTTGAGCAATATGACATCTTATTTAAGTGTCTAGGCTGTAGAGAACCTTTGTCCTTGATCCAAAATGGAATATCAGGAATTGTAGAATACCCTAGGATTGGAAGAGGAAAAACAAATGAAATACTTATCATAGAAGACCATTTAAAGATCTAGAACCCAGATCGTTACCTAACAATGACCAATTTTGGAAAAAGAAATTATCAGCAATTGGAAATTTGTAAAATAAGCAGACCAGACATTATATCACAGTTATTGAGCTACTTTGGAGAAAAAAGTGTAGCATCTACTCAAGACTGCTTCAGAAGATGTTCTACCTATATTACTAATCTCTTGTTTCCATTTGTTTGTAATTTTTATTTGAATGGAATTGAAAGGTACAAGACAACAGTTATTGAACCAAGATAATTCACATGGGCTAACTTACAAAATGCTAGGACCCATTACTCTCATGGAAATGAACTTTGGGGAAGTTGGAGCCAGTTTAGTACCGCTGCGCCTTCTAACTATACTTCCTAGAAACCTGTAGGTTGCTTAGTGCAAGGAAAGATAGGAGGGGCTTATCACTCTCTCTTTTCTGTCTTTCTCTTGTCCCTGTGCCCAATTGGGTAAGAGCAAAACATGACAAATGGTCATTGGAATCAAGGTCAAAATTTGAAATCTCTTAATGGCGGTGGGTTTTGAGGGAAAGGAAAATAGCATAAATCTATAATATATAGTATATGGAAAGAAAAGATGATGGAGCAAGTGGGATGCCTGCTGGCAAGGTAGGGATGGCAGAATGATTTCAGCAATCAATGGGTGAGTTCTCTTCCTCCCTGTATAAAATGGGCTCTTGGAACACATTAGAATGAGGATCGGGGCTGCAGTTTTCCTCATGAGCTGCAGCTCTCTTGGTTCCTCCTCCTACCAGCGAAGTGTCAGGCAGTTCCATGGAATAGTCAGGAAGGAGAAGGCGCCTCCATGGCTTTTGTGTGGATTGTGAGGGGACAGAAAACAGTGCCAGCTTATATAATTTGTAGAAAGAAAATTGACCCAAATGAATCATGGATAGTCTAATGGAAAATTAAAGTTGCTGGTGGCTTCACACTTCAACTCACAGTAAACTAAGCAGACATCTTCCAACCATAACTTCATCACTGATTCTCTTTTCCTCTGAGATGAAAACAAACAACTATTGTACTTTCATCCACTGAGGTACAATGTGTGGCAGCAGCAATTCATGCCTAGAAGCTGTTACTTTTCACTCACTGCATATAAACCAAGTTTACTAGAAATTATTGGATACTGAGAAATTAAATTCTTGCAACAAACCCATTGATATGAAACACCACCAATGAGTGATTTAAAGAAGGAAGAAAACACTGAGCTATATTATTGCTCAAAGGAAGACATTCTCATGGATACATTGACCAAGATGCCATCTAGCAAGTATTGCCACAGTTTTGTTTTTAAGAATATGAATCTTATAAAGCGAACCACTTACCGTTAAGAAGGTGTCCTGGGGCAGCAGATCATAGACTCACAATCTCACCTGTGCAAAAATCAAACCGGCCTTCTCTTTCACCACTCTGATATCAGAAGTCCAATGCCACACAGAACAGCATGCAGAACTTTTCATAGCCTTGGGAAGACCACTTGTATAGATGGATATTTCTCTTCAAGAATAAAAAAGGGAGATCTCAGCAGTCATATCGCCTCTAGGATATCTGCTTTAGTATCACAGCAGAGCACCTCCAGTTATTTTTACTGTGATCCTTTTGTATCAATCTAAGGCAATGGGCATTTCAGAGGATTTTCCTGCCTATTGTGTCTTCTTCTTTTTCCCAAATGACCAACAGATGTCACCTGGAAGGACCTCTGTGATACATAAAAACAAGCAGAATGTCCAAGTGGAGCTGCATTTCCAAATTAGCAGCTAGAAAATAAAGAAAACTATTTCGAAGGGGAGAAATATGTTTTCGTTCTACACAGTCTGAAGCAGAGATTGTTGCCATGGTACCAAGGAGATATGTTTTTGTTTGCAGATACAGAAGAACTTCCTTTAAAAAAAACATGCAAACAAACCTCTTATATTTTCAGGAAATTATTTTGCAGTTAAATCTTTTGCCTTGTTACTTTACAGCTGTGTCTGTTTTAGGACCCTTTTCATTGTTGATGTTTTTGGAACTGCACTATACTGTTAATGTGTGGAAGAATAAAGACGCACATATTGAAGAGACTAACCCAGTTCAATCCTGAACTACAAATAAACTGTTAAGCAGATTAACTGATGATGGTACCTAGCTTGGTAATGAAATGTCTCAAGAAATCCACCAAGCTCGGAAAGCACAAGGGACCCCAAAGAGTACTTTTTAAGGCTTTCATTTCAGTAGATAAAGTAACGCCATGTACACCATAGTGGGTTAGGTTGAGACTTCAGGTTGGATCAATTTTGTAACCTCTCTTCACTTATATTAATGTAGCATTTTTATCCTTGCTGTATCACTCTTGTGACACCTTTAAGTATATTTTTACTACTGTGCCAATCTATGCCTACTAACAGATTATAGAGTAATGCCTAGAGTAGAGGATTCAAAACACTTGCTTATCTCATTGTTGCAGCAAAAATATAGGAAATGCTTTTTAGAATAAAAATGAGAGTCTTGTGTATGTTCTATATCAAAGCTATTATGCTGCATTTCAAGGAATACATCTATAAGGTGTTCACAACATGAAAGACGCAATATTTGATTGAGATTTTTTTGTAACCAGTTTGGGTCCAAGGTTATATACACCTGTGATTCAGCTAGCTTTGAGGTAACAGACAATAATTGGGCTATCTCTGATTTGCAGGTCTCCTTGATGAATTATTTTGCCATGACCACAATTATAAGTTAGGGTTAGGGTGATTGGTTCATCAGATGTAATTACAAAAAACATGATGAAGAGGTACTAAAGTAAGCTCTTTCTCTACCTTTTTTTTTCTCTTTTATTTTTTCTAGGTCTTGGATTTACCAAATTTGCTAAGGCTCAAAATGAGTGCAAGTATTTTCATTAGATTTGCAAGCCATAAGGGCAACAATGGACTTTACTACTCTAGTCCAAACATAAAAAATAATTATTAATAAATAGCAATGTTAATTGCAGAAGAATAATTGCAGCCTCCAGTCTTAAACTGATACTAAAGAGTCATACAAAAGTCATGTGTTTTATGATCCCAAAGAGGACAATGCACTCTACATGTCTGATCAAATGTCATTGAGTTCAACAGGCGTAATCATAGAAAAATAGACATATTATTGCAATCTGAAAATAGGAGGGGAAATGCTGAAAAGCAAACTGTTATGTGCCTCCTTTGGAATTATTCTGAGATTATTTTAGTACAATATTTAAAACTAGGCTACTTATACACAATGATTCCAGATTTTGAGATATTATAAAGTGTTAGGTACAGAAAAATGGCAAGTTAAACCACAGGAGTTATATAAATAGGATTCAATTAAACACAACTGAATATATCGTATACATGTGCATATTTGCTTACATTTATCATTTCAGAATCACTAAGAAAGCTAGCAATATGCATGCTTTTGATGGAACTTTCGGAGTTTGAAAAGACAGTATAACCTCCGATTCATCCCCTTTCCTTT
>JANHFO010003005.1:134059-144401 GCA_032468095.1 Pareas carinatus | reverse complement strand
AAACTTTGAGAAGTAGAAAAAGAATATGGCAAATTATAATGTAAGGGTGGAAGGGAAAGAAACCAAGTAGTAAAAGGGAGAGCAGTCTGGGGTTGGGGTGGGATTGGGGAGGGTCAGACCTTGGCAGAAAGGGCCAAATATTTTGTTTCTCTGACATCTCCCTAGTTAAGGAAGATCAAGTTGCAGATCCTATTGAAGATCTTACTAGGCTCATACCCTGAAGAAATGCCTAGAGCACGCAATATTAGGCTGGATGGAGAAATGGTTAGATCTGTTCCTGTTCAGCCAGATCAAAATCTGAGGGCTTTTCAAGAGACTTGCTTTAACATGCTTGTTAACCACTCCTTTGAGTAGGCAGATAGGACAACTTCGCCAGATGGTGGGAATAATAGGCTTAACCATCTGTCATGTTGCCCAAAAAAAAGGGGTGGCAGGTGCAGGCTGAGGCAGGTGGATGCTCTCCTGAGGCTTCTGGTTGGTACAGCAACTCGTGTACACCTCAAAGAGAGCAATGTGCATGTTGTTGTTTTTAAAAAAGATCCAGCTGATAGATCTCGGGCATGTTGAAAGTGAAGTGGGAGGGAACAGTCAACGAGTGCGTTGACTCCTTGACTTGTTCTGCCAAGGAATGGGAGCTCTGACTGGCCGTGAATGACCAAGGAGGGCAGTTCTGACTTCATGGCTGGCAGTGTCTGGAAAGAAACTGGTAGGACATGTGGTTGCGAAAGGCTCCGCGAAATAACATCACCGTGGCACCGAATGCTACCTAGTCAGAATGGATTAGGCAAAATGGTGCCTTCTCCCTACCCACCCAGGACAATTTAAATGCAACCGTTCTGGTGCTTGTGTGAAAGTCTCACGCATAACCAAAATAGAGAAAGTGATTGAAAATATGGCCATGCAAAGCCTATTTTTGGCAAAAGTAGTGGGAAACGTTTTAAGGCACCCAATGTTCACGGAACAGGCAGCACACGGCAAAAACCTAGTCTTTTTCCTGGTTTCAATTGAACTGTCCATTATAGGGCTAGGCCTCAAGAGAGCACTAGTTTGTTTTTTACACACGCAAATCTAACATACTCTCAGAAAAGAAGTAAGCCCTGGACTTTTAGGGAGAAGATTTGACAAGTGCTGTAAAAAATACCGGTTAAGCATTACCCAGCCAGAAGCCAGGCGTTCGACTTTGCCTGCAACCCAAGTCACATTCAAGGATCAGAAGGGAAATGTGAGGGGTGAGTTGAAGCTGGGCACATGCTACCTTTGATATCAACAACCACATCGACGGTGAACCCAAATATTGTGTTGGGAGAGAACGCTGGTTTAAAACTGGAACAGTTAAGAATGACTTAAGGCACTTCCCTCGGTGGACTGGGGACGAGACTAAAGCAATCTCATGAAGATATATGTCTCCCCCCCCAAAAGTGATTACTGGAGCTTGTTATACTACAGTTATGTGGAACTGAGGAAGAGGCAGGCCTTAAGAGCATAGGGTTAGCCCACAGATCTGATCTAATAGCCTTTATCAGATAAGGGACTGTTACCTAGCTTGACCCATTTCTATTGCGAGTTGACCTTCCCTAGTTTTGGCTGAAGCTCCATCCTGTTATTCCGCTATTTGCAACTTTATGACAGGCCTGGTGCTTTCTTATACAATAGTTTTAGATTGCTACCTAAAATTGCAGAATGGATAATCCTGCCTTTTTAAAATATTCCCTCAGAACCTAGAAGCTTAGGGGCTGCTTTCTGGAATGGCTTTCTGCAGAGCTGCGAGATTTGGCTGTTTGCCTTTTATTTGCCATTCGTTTGCCCTAGTTTTCTACAGACTGGGCCTCTTCGGCCACGCTCCCTGCTGTTTCTCTGGCCAGTCCAGGAGTCACATGGAGCCTGCATGCATTCAGCTGGTCATTGGCTTTGTACCTTGAGACCCATTTGGCAACAGTCACAGAACAGATCAGAGCCATGCCCGAAGAGAGAATGTTCAGGGTAAAAGTGCGCGCGGGGGAACGATGATTTTGGGTGGCAGTGACCTAGTTCAAATTCAGTTTCCCAACTTCCTCCTCGCTGACATCTCATATATATAGTTTGGCAGGTCAACCTGTTGGCTCGGAGAAGACTAGAAAAATGAGACACTTGTTTACTGTGTCTTACCAGGGGCAAGAATAAGAAGGGTGGCCTTAAGTCATGAGGGCCGAACAAATCCTCGTGTTGCAATTTAGCTGTGCGTATCTCCTCTACTACAGCTTGCACTATATGGCGTAGGGTCCCCTTCGGGCAGAAAAGCTTGCCATCTGGGTACATAGCAGAGTCTTGTTTTTGTTCCTGCTTAGGATGGAGTGGCAATTCGGCAGCATAGAGGCTGAACTCTGTTGGTGGCACTCCCGTCTTTGTTAGAGGCCTTTCCAAGCTGCAAATAGGAGAAATAGAGTCATCACTCCTCTGTGTCTTTGTAGCGGTGCCAGGCTTGAGGGTGGGGGCTGTTTGCTGTTTGTTGGTCATTTCTAAATGGCAGCTGAGGAATAAGAAGGATCTTGCTTGCTTGGTGGCTGTCCTGTGCAGTTATTATTGCATTATCCTTATTTTTATTTATTTTTTTTAAAAAAAATTGGAAAGTGCAAGAAGGTTGAAGGTGAGAAGATGCTGTGGCTTGGCTGCTTACATCCCCATTCCCCCACCCCGCTCAAGAGCTGCGAACAACCCACAGGAATTGCATACTCAAGGCCCTGGTCTGGAAGCGCTCTCTAATAATGTGAATGCAGATTCTTGACCTCTTGTGTGTTCCACCTAAGAATGTCATTTGTGTGGGCAGGCTGTTAAGGCCTCTGTGGAAATGCATGCAACACAGCAGTGCCTCCATTTCTGGAAGCTGCTTCCACCTTCCGTCTCTGCTCAGCCGCAGACAAGGAGAGCTTCCAGGTGCATGGATCCTGCCTCTTCTGCAGCCATCCAGAAGAAGAACAGGCAATATGCAAAGCTGAGGAATGAAGGTTATAGCTCTCCAGGTGTAGTTTGTTGCTGCTTAGAAACGTCCTTCGCTCTCTCCTACATAGGATCTTGTGTTTCTTGAATGGGTGACCTCGAAATGCAGGTTTTATTTCTTTCAACAGACTTATTAGGAGCTTGCGTAGCTTCTAACGGCCCATCTGGCCAAATGCAACCTCTACCAGTCTTGTTTCGGAAGCAACCGGCCTGCTTGCTTGGAACTGCAGTGAAGGCAGGGAGGCATCTGGCATGCCAGCTATATAGTATGGGCCTCATAGGTATTTTCCTTTAGTCAGACATGCATTTGTGCAGGCATGGCCCAGAGGGGGGATGATCAGATTGATGGTGGGGTGGTAGTAGCCATATCTCTCTGTAAAAGAGACTGTCTTTCGTTTGAACTGTGTGACATGCTTGAGGTAAACCAGGGTTGGAATTAAATGAGTGTTAATCTGGGGGTGGGGGGTATGGGTAGCGTCCTCCTTGGACAGGATATGGACTCGGTGGCTTTTTATCTTTCCCAAATGTCTGCTCTTGAAAAGATTTCCAGCCAGAACGCTGAATTGGAAGGCAGCCATTTTTTGCAGATTCCCCCTATTCTCTCTGCAGTGCTATCCATAGTTCCTGGTTGTCAGCCTAGACCACACCAGGAATTGACTCTTCGGGAAGGCTAAAACTACTTTGCCTGAGATTGGCTATGATAACAGGATCTTGCAAGTCTGATTGTGCTATACCTTCTCTTCCTTATACTTCAGTAAATTAGGGAGGCCTCTGCCTGACCTGCTTCCAAATGCTGTTTCATTGTTCTGGACTTTAAAAACATCTCAGTCCCTTTTGCCTAGGTCAGTGCTGGTGAACCTAGGGCACGCGTGCCAGAGGCGGCACTCAGAACCCTCTCTGTGGGCATGTGCGCCATCGCCCCAGCACAGGTTTCTTTACTAGAAAGCCAGAAGGACACAGGGCTGTCCTCTCCTTCTCCAGTTGCACCTGAGGACATTTTTGACATCACCCGCCCCTCTGCCCAGCAGTCCATTGAGTGTGCTTCCTCCCTTCCCTATCTGGGGTAAGACGAGGGGCTCAAATGCGGCGCGGAGTCTGTGGCAAAGGTGAGAGAGGAGAGGAGCTAGTTTGGAGGGAAGCGTAGCTTACAGCAGGCCGGAGAAGCTGGGAGAGGCTGCTGGAAGGTCCGCGGTGAGCTCGTGTTGGCACTTTGCGATAAATAAGTGACTTTTGGGTTGCAGTTTGGACACTCGGTCTCTAAAAGTTTCGTCATCACCGGCCTAGGTGATAGTTCCTGCATATCTCCACTGAAGTCATCTTTCTTACTCTGTGCTGGGTTCAACTTCTCTGTCCTTTTTCATGCTCCAGGTGGTGTGATCCTCTATGTGGGTTCAACAGCTGGCTCCAGCCCCACTCCTGGCAGCCCTCCCAGTGAATACGTGGTGTCTTCACCCCAACACTCGCTGCCATCCTCGTTAGAAGAGCTGACCATCACCGAGATTGGAGCCATCAAGCCGCAGCAGGCCAGCTCTCCCTCTTCGCCCAAGGTAGCTTTCCAGTTTCCTGAAGGGATCTGCTACCCCAGCAAGGGCCAGCTACCCCCAACACCAAATAAGGTGCCTGCCGCCAAGCAGAATGGAGCCACCAGCACTTTCACAAGTAAGTGACTCTTCCACATGCCCCCCTCGCTCTTCTCAGTTTAGTATAGGCGATGTGTCGTGCAAGAGGAGATGGAACTAGTCTTAGATTGAACCCAACGCTCGTGTTCTTATTTTCCTTGATTTTCTGCTTTAAAAGAGCAAAGAAAGGAAAATCTACAAGGTGATTCTGGAAGTGACGACTGAGAATTGAGGCTAAGGATGTGAGTTACGAGCAAGGATGTGCTTACTAGGCAGTCTTAAGGAAGCCACAGCTTCTTTTGCCTGTGGACCCAGCCCTGCCCCTTCTGCAGTAAGTGGATAATAATAGGGAGAGCTCTCTTAGAAAAGCATTTGCATGGATTTATTTATTGAAGCTTCTGAATGCTCTTCAAGGGTAGCCCCATGCGGAACTCATTGCAGTAGTTCATGCGTGAGATGACCAGGGCTTGAAGTGCCAGGGACTCCTGATCCAGGCAAGGCCGCAACTGGAGCATCAACTGGAGCTGTGCAAAGACTCCCCTAGCTGCAACTGCCACCTGCTCTTTGAGCAGAAATAGCAAGTCTAGGAGAACCCCCCCAGATTGTGAACCAGGTCTGTCTGGGGTACTGCAACCCCATCCTGAACGAAGTTGGTTAAAATCCCAGATGTAGAAGCTCCATGCACACAAAATCTTGATCTTGCAAGGGAGAATATTTCTGTGAAAATTGCTATTCCAGATATTTAATAATCATTCCATTGTGCCTGTTCGGATCTGGGGTACTGATAGAAAGACCAACATACTGTTATTCTCCTTGAAGGCAACTCTTTATTCCTGCTCTTTTGGGTGTACTCATTTTCTTACTTAATCAAATCTTGAAAATCACCCATCACTCGAAATCTTTTTTTCTTCAAACGAAAAAGTGAGCCATTAAATAAGGGACTAGCTCTGACCAGTTCCTTGAAAATTTGAAACCCTCCTTACCTGAGTCAATAGTGTATTGCTTAATGTACAATAGCCTTTTGCAAGTATATTGGCAAGGTTTCCATACAGTACTAATTTGCACTGTGTTTTTTGTTACCATTGTGTGAATCATGGCTTTTGAATTTTGGGTTCTGGTGAATGTGAGAGGTGAATTTAATCGACCGTGTGTTAGTCAGTGAGTAGTCATGTTTAAACGTGTGATAGTTCAACGTGCAAAATCTTTCTGTGCAGGTGTGCCGATGACCCCGATTGTTTAATTCCCTTTAAAATAAAAATTCAGATGGATTCCATTCTGATGGCGTTAGTCTGGCACTGTCAGCCTTTCCCAACTGCTGTCCTCCAAGTCTGCTGAACTTGCATTTCCATAATCCCACAGTAGTAAAGGCACGCTGGCTGAGATGATAGGAATTGACGTTTATTGTGTCTGGAGAACAGCAAGTTGGGGAAACCCAAAGGTGCTTTTTCCAAATGGCAACTGGACTTTTCTTGTTTATTTCTTGGGAAATGTTTCATTTTTAACTGGAGAAGCTTCTTAGATGAGACATGAAACATTTTCAGAGAAAAAGAAGATGAAAATCCGGTTGTCGTTTGGGAAAAAAACACCTTTGGGACAACTGTGACCTGGATGATTGAGAAACTCCATGGGCAAGTTAGGGAAAGTTACTTCAGTGGGTTGGGACAGAGAAGAGGGAGATTGGACCGGAAACCTTGGCCTAGCAGGGAATTAAGATCAATCCCTTTCTTCCTTTGCAGAGACTGGTGGGATGGTGTTGCTTTGCAAAGTTTGTGGAGACATCGCTTCAGGCTTCCACTATGGGGTTCATGCTTGTGAAGGATGTAAGGTAGGTACATCCTCTTGCTTTCTCCCTTTTTTGTTTGTTTGATTCAATTATGATGAGACTGTAGAAGATTTAAAAACATCTTTAAAAATAGTTCAAGTTGAAATGCTCAAGATGGACTGGTTAATTATGTGTCCTGAAGGTGGTGTCAGTTTTTAGCGACCAGGTGGATGGGTTTTCTCCAGGATGATCTTTCCCTAATCTGGTCCTTCAGGTCTTTCAAAGTACCCATTGCCACTGTAATAGAGTCCATCAACCTTGATACTGCCCAGCCTTATCTTTCTTGCTACCTTTTCTCAGCATAAAAGCTTCCAAACTTATGATAATTTGAAATTGTTCACTTTGGTCTCCGCTGAACTCTGGATTGTTTTATTTGATGAACCACTAGCTTGTTTTCTTAGCTATCCGTTGATGTTGTCAACTTGAACCCAAACTGAATTTGAGTTCTGATCCCAGTCTAAAGAGAAACTACTCTAGTTTAGTTGGATTTTCCATTTACACACAAATTGGATTAATTTATTAATCCACAAGTTGGATTCTCCATTAGCTGTTTGATATCTCTAAAATAACGACAGTACTGATAATTCTTGACTTAGGACCAGAATTTCCACTGTTAAGCAGTAGCACTGTCCAGCATCCTCCAATCCTTCAGAAAAACAAGGAATGTTTCAGCCATGTATTTTCTTCCAAGTAGCTAGAGAGCCTACCATCTTGCCAGTTGGTTCAGTTGACTGCCTGGAATCCAAGGAGGGATAAACAAGTCATTTTGGCTTCTTAGATGCCTTCAGCCAATATTCAGAAAAAAAGGCATGAAGGATGCTCTAAAGCTGACACCAAGCAGAGTAGAGAGCTGAAAACCTTTTTACATGTGTTCATTTGTTGCTTCACCTCTCCTCTCTCCATTCCTCTTTCCCCCGGGGCCTTCAGGGTTTTTTCCGCCGGAGTATCCAGCAGAACATCAACTACAAGATGTGCGTGAAGAATGAAAACTGCATGATCATGCGTATGAATCGCAACCGTTGCCAGCATTGCCGCTTCAAGAAGTGTCTGGCGGTGGGGATGTCAAGAGATGGTAAGCATCTGGGTAGGGCTGGTCCCTCTCTTGTGGCAGTGTAGGGTTTGTAACTAAAGACTTGAAGGCAACTACGATGAATTCATTTGAATGACAGTCTGTAGTCATGAATGTTTGCTTCATGATTAGGCTTTGGGCATTTTTTCCCAAGCACATTGGAATGAACTGGCTAACACTGGGAGCCATTCAAGTGGATTCTCTTTTCTTGAACGGCTCCAAGGCAGAAGACATGAAGCATGAAAACCTCTGGAAGGCAATGTGCTCCCATTTCCATCCTTGGGAGAGAAAAAAAAAACACAAAACCACCGCTCTGTTCCCTCCTCCCGTGTCCCCAAATTGCACTGCCCAAATTTAGCTACTGAATTTTGGCAGAACGATTTGTTTTGAAGCTCTTCCATGATGGAAATGAGAAGTTTGCCTCCCGCATAGTTCCTCCTCCCTTTCCCCAGTGTTATAATCCACAGCAGTCTCCCAGCTCTGGGAAGGCTGTTCACCCCTTTTTAAAGGAACAATAGCTTGGTGGTTGCCATTGCTAAAGTGATTGGCAAATGGCAGAAGGTTGCAGGGAATCAAGCAGAGGCTGGGCTCATACCAAAGCACCCTTCGGTGTTAATATATTTTAGAGGGATGAAATCTTAGTTCCAACTCTTGTCCCGTAGCGCTGTCCCTGCAGCCACTCCTCTCTCACAGGGGTACAGTGTCAGCTGATGCTCGGTTGATAAATGAAACCTTGGGCTGATTAATGCTTTTGTGTCAGAATTTGCAAAGCAGGAGAGACGGATGGGGAAGAGTTACTTGTATGCAGAGACCAAGCAGTGTCCTTTGTTTAGTGGCACAGTGGCTGTTTCAAGTACACAACCCAGAGACCTGAGAACCTGCTTATAATTTTGGCTTTGGGGTGGCCCTGCTGGCTTGGAAAGGAGAGTTGGACCTGGTCCTGCCTCTCTTTGCTGGGGAAGAATGAACGAAGATAAATTCCTTGCCACTACCTCCTAAATTGGAGGAGATCACTGTATTGTAAGCTTGTGCATCTGAGAGTTGGCATGGGCTTCCCTGAGCATGATTGTGTTCGTACTAAGTGAATTTTAAGAATAGTGCACTTTTACTTGTTTCCTCAGCAAGACATGCCAGCTTTGGTGCAATCCTATTAGAGTGCAGATTCTCATCCTGTAGGGTTAGGGCAGAGAAGAACGTTGTACCTGTTCAGTTACTTTATTACTGCTTGTTACAGCTTGATGTCTCCTCAACTCTCAGATTGTCATGCTCCTTCTTCCCTTCCACAGCCGTGCGTTTTGGGCGCATCCCTAAGCGAGAGAAGCAGCGCCTGCTGGATGAGATGCAAAGCTACATGAACAGCCTGAATGAAGTCCCCATGGATGTGGGGCTGAGCTCTGAGGCGGATGCTCCACCCAGCCCTAATACCCAGGAAGAGGAGGCCATAAACGCCATCTCCAGGGCTTACCATGACATCTTCCTCAGCGGGCAGGATCGCCTGGGCAGGCGTAGTAGCTCCCCGGGGACTGAGGCTGCCCCTTTGACCAACTACAATGAACAGCCGCAGCTGAATCATTCCCTGGGTTATGGGCAGTACGAATCAGCCACTCTTCGCCTCTCCAGCTACAACCCTCAAGAACCACCCTGTTACGTTGACAACAGCCCCACGTGCTATGGCAATGAGATCTTCCAGACCCAGCAGGCCAGTTACCATCTGCAAAATGCTGGATGCTACCCACCCTTTGATTTTGGTTACTCTGAGGGAAATGCTCAGAGGAGCTGTCCATGGCGGGGAACCACCAGAAGGGGAATTGTGAGTAGGCTATTTTTATACTGGGTGATGGTAGCTGGGGATGTGGAGATACCCACCTGCATATAGGCAGCTTTCTTGATACAGTCGCTTTGCATGCGCCCTTGGGGACTATTTCCTGCAAACGATTGAGAGAAACCGTAGAGGAAGACTTAATGCCATCCTGTCCCGGAGAATTTCTGTTCAACCGGAACTCAGCCAGCAAGCGGTTGTAATAGTAAGACGCTCTGGTGACACGGCTGGTTTTGCTTGTGTCTCTTTCTGGAAGTTTAAAACCTTAGATATTACAGTTGAGGAAAGCTTGCAGAGCATGGATTTGGATCTGCTTCCTTGAATCTCTGATAAATACATCAGCTTTGCCAATAGGAAATTGATTTCCAAATCCTTGACATCCCTCTGCTGTAAATTATTGGTAGTGCAGCAGAAATAAGAACGGAAACCAAGCAGACTTTGCCGTCTTTGTATCTTTGGATTGGCAGAACAAGCAGGCATTTTATCTGTGGTTCCCATTGCCAGTTCCTGTCCACGCCACTATTTTAAGTAGGGAATGGCTCTTGCTCTAATTTTTAAAAACATGAACCACAGGATTAAATAGTAAAAGTGGTGTCCTTCCGGTGGAATGGACATGCCCAGATCAAATGGTACAAGGTAAAGCACAGTGTACCACAAGCAGTTGCCACCACAAATGTAAAATGGCTCCTGGTGATTTCAAGCAATTGTGACGCTTCGTTTTACCAAGGAAAGGAAGAAGTAAAGTCAAAAGTCTGGTGTTTTTTCTTAAATTCTATGTGTACCAGTTCATCAAAAATTCCAATGTTTTCTATTTTGAACAATGTTTTGAGCCAATCCATTGTTTTAAGTAAAATCGTTTTGGCCACTTCTCAATCACAGTTGAAAAATGACAGTTGGTTGTGATAGGACATCCACATTGGCGAGCTCCTGAGTGTACTGCTAAAATCCATTTGATATGGTGGCATATGGAAGGGCTTTTAAGTGAAGCATGGCCTAGACTGGGTCCCTTCGGGGAGAAGGGCGGTATAAAAACACAAATA
>JANHFO010003005.1:45809-58173 GCA_032468095.1 Pareas carinatus | reverse complement strand
GTGTTTAAAACTTTTTAATAATAAAAAAAAGCAAGTCCTCTTCCTCCCTACTGTACTTCCCCGAAAATAAGACCAGGTCTTATATTAATTTTTGCTCCAAAATACACCCTAGGCTAGGGCTTATTTTGGGGATAGGACTTATTTTTGCTGCTCCTTCTCTAGTTGCAATGGGCGTACTTCCAGTAAATACGTCCATCTGGCTGATGATCTTAACTAGGGCTTATTTTTGGGTTAGGGTTTATATTTACGAGGCAGCATGAATAATCATGCGAGGGCTTACTTTCGGGGTAGGTGTTTATTTTCAGGGAAACAGGATACATTTCCTTTATTTTTTCCTCCTCTCTTCTGGCTGAATTACGCTTTTCCCCACCATCCTATATACATAAAGAATACACATGCCATTCAGTAGGAGTGATATTGCAGTCTGCACATGTTCAAATTATTTTTTTAAAACTATATTATCCTTAATATGGGGTGAGTACTGGGTCAGGTGAACCCTTATTTTTCCATCCTTTTTTTCCTAATAAAAGAACCTACTACTCCGTATAGAACAAAGCAAGGCCTACGCGAAATTCCATTTTCCTTTATTAAAACCAATGCTGCTGCCCCGGAGCGTGTTATTGTAAAGGTGCCTCATTTATATTTCTTGGCAGCCTTGAACCACAGTCAGATGCGTGGAGATGAGCTACGGTTCCTTGTTAATGAAAGAAAAGCACTTTGTATGTTCTCAGAGATGCTTTCCCATTGATTTCATGCCTCTTGGAGCTTAGTTCAGGCGCTAGAGACGAACGCCAAGGGTGGGCTTTAGCTTAAATTAAGCTGTGCGTTGTCAGTATATTGGATTCCTTTTGTTTTCCCTTGAGTGGATGAGATGCTTTTCATCCACGGGAACCTGGCCTGTATCAGTACAAAATGAAAATATTGCACAGTAACTGTGGCGCGGGAAGTGAGAATAGATGGGAGGTGTGTGTGTGTGTGTGTGTCGGGGGGGGGGGAAGACACCAGCTTGGCATAGCTTATGCTGCCAAGCAGTTCAGGGTGTGAGCGTATCGAACCAAGGGCTCTGTGTGCGTTGGAGGAAGAGTGTTTGGTTACCCAGCATGTGGGGAGAGATGTGCTGTGTATCTAGCACAAAGGTCCACACGTGTATTTCAAGGAGAGGAACTATGTGCAAAAGTTGATTGTTAAAACAGAACTTTGCTTTTCCATCTTTAGCACGCTAACCTAGTGGGAGAGGCAGGCATTTGGGGCTGGCCGATGGGGCGACTCGGCTTGTTGAGATAGTGGAAGGACTGCGTGAGGAACCTGGCTAATATCCATTTAGTGTTTTATTTTGTATTTTCTTCAGCTGGGGCAGAGTCCCGTTTTCTATCCCTTCCTTCTAGGAAGGGCAGTTTCATAAAATTTGAGAATCTTTAACAAACAAGCTATAGGTGGTCATCAATTTACAGCCATTCTTTTAGTGACAGTTGAAAGTTACAATGGCATTGAAACAAATGACCTATGACCCCTTTTTCACCCTTAGGACCATTTCACACTTAAGACCTTAGGCATCCCCAAGCTCACATGACCACAATTTGGACACTTGGCAAATTGTCCAATTTGTATTTGCGATGGTGCCAGTATCCTAGAGTCAGGTGATCCTGCGACCTTCTGACCAGCCAGGTCAATGAAGAAGCCAGATTCACTGAACAACCGTGTCACTAATTGAATAACTGTGGCAAAAAAGTCGTAAAATGGATCAAAATTCACTTAGCAACGGTCTTGCTCAGCAACAGAAATTTTAGGCTCAATTGTGGGCCTAAGTCAAGGAATACAGACAGCCCTCAACTTAGGACCACAATTCAATTGAGTCCCAAACTTAGGTTGCTAAGTGAGAAATTTGTTAAGTGAGTTTTGTCCCATTTTACGACCTTTCTTTTTTAAAAAATTGTTATTATTTTCAAACAAACAAATACAAAACAACAACACAAAACATACATACAAACAATACGTCAAGGAAGGTAGGTTGTTTGCCTCACACATGCAAAATTTAAGGATAGCAGATCGATATAATGACACGATCCAGAATTAATCTAAGACATACAAGGCATTTTATATCTCCTAGAAAGAGTAGATTCCAACCTCTTCAAAGAGAGCGTGTTCAAAAGGAGAAGGAATATTTTTTCCTTCTAAATTCTCTAATTGTATCTCTTTTTTACCTCCTCTTGCCTTTTCTCTTTCCCTTATCCATCTCCCTCCTCCCTCCTTATACCCTATCTCCCTTCCCTTCCACTTTCTCCACCTTTCTCTTTACTTTCTCAACCTTCCACCTTCCTTCTTTCACTTTCTTCTCCTTTACGACCTTTCTTGATAAGTTGTTAAGTGAGCCACTGTAGTTATTACATTAGTAAGTGGATCTGGTTTCCCCACTGACTTTGTTTGCCGGAAGGACACATAAGGAATCATGTGACTCCATGACGCAGCAACCATCAGAAATGTGAGTCCGTTGTCAAGCATCCGAATGTAAATCAACGTCATAACTTTGAATGATCACTAAACAAACTGTTGTAAGTTGAGGACTATCTGTACCTGTGTCAAGACTTCCCTTAGGAAATAACTGTTGCATGATACAAAAAAAGGATATCTGAAAGTTATACATCCCGGCTTCTCTCTATACAGAATGCTAAGCTCAGGATTTCTTTCAAAGTTTGAGAAGCTTTGAGAAACATTGAGAAGTTCAAAGAAAGTTTCCTTTGAGAAGCCACGAGGGATTGAGTCTCATGTAACATTGGTGGGGAGGGTCACACGTTGTGTTCAACCACAAGGGGAATTGAAGTTTTGGCTTACAATATGTAAAGTTAGCCAATTATTCCCTTCCCATCATCAGGGGCATTCTGGCTTGCGACCCTCCTTAGATTTTGGAGGGAAAAACTCTGTAGTTTAACTTGCTTTTTATACTTCTCAATATATTGCATGATAATTGATGCCCACACTGAGCTCCCTCCCGGTTGTGTCCTTATTGCATAACTTTTCTATCCTCTTCTAGTTGCACTGCTCATCCCCACCAAGAACACTCACACGGGGGACTGTTCAGGTGGAGCTCGGTTCAGGCAGAGCAACTCCTGTGAAGAGCTTTGCTTGAAAGCTGCACTAGTGGGAATGGGTGGCTTCTCAATATGGCTTGGGCCTCCTCGTTGAAGGATTTCCCAGAAGGGAGCAATGTGAGTGAAGACTGGCATCTGGGGTCACCCTGGGAAGAGGTGGGGGCTGTAGGTGTGACCATGGGTCACTGTCTGTTAATTTCAGTCCCTCTATTAGAACAGTCATTGTTGAGAGGGTGTTTTACAAAGTGTAGGAGAACGGATCTCTGACCTAAAGAGCCAATAATGGAAGAGTCACTGGGGAGGCAACGAAGAGGAGGAGGAAGAAGAGGAAAGAGGAGGAGGAGGAGGAGGAGAAGGAGAAGGAGAAGGAGAAGGAGAAGGAGAAGGAGAAGGAGAAGGAGAAGGAAATTAATCTAAGAGTCTAAAAATGTATGTGTTATGTCCCACAGATGGCAGCGCGGGAAAAACCACAAGCTGCCATTGGTTGAGAGACAGTAACTTGAGGGAACCAACCGGAGTCGAGCTGAGAGGCACTCTGTGAGGTGATTGGCCGGCTGTCCGGCCCGGGTTGTTTGAACGCTCTATTTAATGAGACACGCTGCTTGTGCCAAGCTGTCCCGGTTCAAGTTCTAGGTTAATACATGTTGTGTTGTTAACCTTGTGTGCGTCCATTTGTCCACCCCCCCCAGTACACAATAGTATGGGTGGGAGCAAAAGGGTCATGGCCAAGACTACATGAGGGTGGCTTTAGATAACATCCTCACCTCATGAGCATAGCGGGGGTGGGCAGAAGGATGGGAGAAAGCTTGAAAGAGCTGCCCAACTGAATTATGCAATGGAGATTCAAGGACTGCATGTAGCCCTTAAAGCCTTGGATAGGTCATGTCTCCAAGTTCTTCTGAAATCTAACACCAAATGTCACACTGCAATTTTTAGTGCAAATGAGAAGAAAATTATTAAATGTTTATTAAATTTATATGCCAGCCATCTTGCTACCCAAAGTATTTGTGAGTGGTACTTAGCTAATTTAACTTCCACTAAGCTTAAATTAGGTTTTTGTCCATTATTTTTGACCTGGTCCAACTTGGCGTGGCTCTCAAAGGATCAAGTCTGGACCTGGTTATCCTCCTTACCCACCCGATTTGACCCATCCACGTTTTTATTCTGGAATTCACTTTTGGTGTGGTCTTCCCATATTTTGAGTGACTGAGAATGTGGTCAGTGTTTTTGTAAACTTCTAAAACTAGAAGCTTCTGGTGATGTGGATAGTATTTTCCCAGTTTGGGTGTAACGTTTCATACAAAGAGCTGTGTTATTATAAGGATTGCCAACTTATTTATTGACCCTGCTTCTGTGCTCTTGGGGCTATTCATCCCAATAGAAGTGGCAGAAATTAAATCAGAAAATTTGCTGCTTTTCGAAAAGTTGAGCCTACTATATCTCTAAACCCAACTCTCCCAAGACCTAGCCCAGTAGCCTAACCTAGCTACTTTTCACACTGGTGTGCAGGTTAATACTGATGCCTATCAGTGTCACTCAACATGGTCAATGGTCAGGGATGATGAGAGGGAGATTAGGATGGGAAAAGCTGTTCTAGCTTACTGTCTCTCTGTCCTGCTGTTTGTTCTGTATCTATGCATGGCCCTGAGAAAACTGTGAAGAGCTTCTTGTAATGCATTTGGGGTAATACATTTCTTGAGATTGCATTTGTGTGCGTTTAATTCCGCAGCACGCATGTGCTGACTATGTATTTGACTGGGTGTGACTATCTCTGAGCGACTGCTTGTCCTTTCTTATGTGCTATGCCTCCCATCTTGAATGGATTAGACATCGGTGACGCCAGCTGAGCCCAGCCCGGCCCCATACTTCCCTTGGCTGGCTGGAGAAGGAGGGAGGAACAGGGGTGCAGTGCCAAAAGATTTTGCTGGCATGCTTCCACTGTGAAAACATCGGCAGCTCCAGCAGCTCTCTCGGTGTCCGACAACGATTGATCCCTCTTGCTAAAAGAGTGGTGCCCAGCTCTGGAGAGACAAGGTGGGCCTGAAGTTGAGTGGATGGTGCCTTTTCTCTTTGGCTTCTCAATAGTTTCTCTACATCTTTGAGCTCCTGTAGTAAAAGCAGGCCCTTCGCTCCCAGGAGACTGGCAACTGAGCAGACTGAAGCTAACATGTTCCGGAATGACCAAAGTAGCTGTTTCAGATCCAGATGCTTTACATTTTGTTTCTGCCTTTGCATTTCTGCGTCTTTCTTCTCCAAATTGAAGTAAACCTTGAAGAGGCCCTACACTACAGCCCCCATCCCCTGCCAGCGCTGACATAACGCTTGTGGGTGATGGAGGTTGTAATACAAAATATCTGGAGATGTG
This sequence comes from Pareas carinatus, assembly GCA_032468095.1. Lineage (NCBI taxonomy): Eukaryota > Metazoa > Chordata > Lepidosauria > Squamata > Pareidae > Pareas > Pareas carinatus. The sequence goes on along the minus strand of JANHFO010003005.1, from coordinate 52,722 downwards.
CCTGATTGGAAAAGTCTACATATCAGCCACTGCCTGTAAATCTGAGCTAGGCTAACTGCTTGGTGCCAGAGGACCTGAAAGTTGATCCAAGTCTGGAGCAAGTAAAGTCAAATGAGATGCTGTGTTAATCACTGAAAGATTTGTGTTACTCACTGGTACTTAACAATAATAAACTGAAAGACCAATCAACTTTGCTTCTTCCTCTAAAGTTCATAACTGCAACTGGAATATGAGACTCTATAACACTCCTTTTTCATGCAAGAAGGAAGGAGGGGTGGGGCGAATCACATTTCCCCCCTTCTCTCCTTGTTTCTAGACACATGCCTGTAGGATAGAATTGTTGGGCAATGCAAAGAAAATAGGCTCCTTCTTTGCGAAACGGCATGTCTAGATGTTGATAGCAGGAGAAGAAATGAAAAGAAGATGAGGGTCGCAAACGTAAGAGGGAACGGATTCCAAAAATGCAGCTCACATCTTTAAGAATGCCAGGTTGCAACACAAAGAATAAGCGTTTATGTATCAATCAAGTAGGAGGCAAGAGAGCCAGACATACTGCAGCTTTTATCATCTATTTCTCCCCCTTGGCTATTTTGCCTGCTCTCTTCTGACCAGAAGTAATGCAAATAGTCTTTATTTCAGGAGAGGAATAAATGGAAGCAGACAGGACAAGGTCTTATACAGGCAGTCCTTGACTTAGCACGATTTGTTTAGTGACCATTGAAAGTGGCTGAAAAAAATTGAGTTATCGCCAGTCCTTCACGTTTGCAATTGTCTCTGCATCCCCACAGTCTCGTGAACGCAACCTGAGCACTCCGCAACTGGCATGTCTTTGTTTTCCTGGGTGTGTGTGTGTGTGTGTGTGTGTGTTACAGGATTGCCATTTGCAACGTTCTCAGCTGGCTTCTGGCAAGCAAAGTCAGTGGGGGAAGCCAGATTCACTTTGAACAGCCATGTGATTTGCTTAACATCCCAAGCACACACACACACAAAAGATCTAAAATTGGGCGTGACCCATTGAACAAACCCCTTGGTTAGAATGGAACTTCTTGTCCTAATTGTCGCAAGCCGAACCTGTATGCGGGATAGGAGGAGATCAGAAAGAAGCTCCTACATAGGCCGTTTCTTGGCGGCAGAGAAGACCCAGCGGTCTACCCATCTGCCCCACATTTCTTCAGGAGTCAGCAGCAATTTTTAAAGGTTTGCATGTACTTGGCAGAGATACAATCCCTTGTTTGCTCCTGCCTTTTGCCTTTGGCACGCTACTTTGAATGGGATTGTCTGTGGGTGGCTGCGGTGTAGATAATCTTTCCTGCATGTTTGGGTATACAAAGGGGGTGTGTGCACATGTATATGTGTGTGCATGTGTGTGCTTCTCTCCCTTCCCTGCCTAATGTGTGTGTGAGGGGGTGTCCCCAGCATCTGACCTGGCAAGTGCCCTCAAGGCTGAAAATATTGTCCATCCCTCCTGTGATTAGATTTGTTCCCTTTCTGATCGTTGGCTCCCCTATGATCCCATGAAATATAGATTAGCTCCGCCTCCCCCTTTCTGGGTTAGAAGATACTCCGTATATTCCTCTCCTCCTCCTCCTCTTTATTTCGCAGGAGAAAGTGCTTTTATACACAGATCATCTAAAGTCTGTACTTGAAAGTACTTAACATGTGACAAGGAGATGGATTCTACATAAAATTCCAGGCTTAGAATTAATCCTTAAATGGACCACCGGAGAGGCTGTTTTTACTATAGGTACAATACCAACGTGCAATTAGACAAGGATGCATTGAAATACCATTTCTGGGTGCTTTAAGGCATCCTGTGTATTTTCTACATGTATAAAAAATGTTTTATTCTGCCCTTCTGATGGCTATGTGCTGCAGTGTAAACTATAGATGTGAGGCAGCAGATAAATATTTCTGCTTAGATGCAAGATATCTTAGAGGACTTTTTTTTAAAAAAAATATTCATCTTTTCTTGAGTCAGAGCTGGGGGCTGAGATAAAATCTGGATGCTGATCTGTGCTTCTTATCAAAAGGGCATGATATTAAAAAATTATACATTAAGATGCTGGTGCCTTTTTAGGGTAAATTCACAAGGTCTAGACCAAGGTTTCCCAATCTTGACAACTTTAAGGCGGGTGGACTTCAACTCCCATTCTGGAAGTTGAGGTCCACCCGCCTTAAAGTTGTCAAGATTGGGAAACCCTGGTCAAGAAGCTTGCTGGTGTGTGTGCATGTGTGTGTGTGTGTGTTTTGGTGGTTGAAATTGTTCAAGATACAGCTCAAGCTGATGAGTAAGTTACAAAACATCAAAGTTAGTGCCATACCTGTGTGTGCAAGTTGCCAGAATAGAAGTAAAACAAAAATAAAGGGTATTCCATTACTATGTTCTCCTCTAGTTTAGCCTGATGGGCAATTTAACTGATGACATAACATCAATTTTGTGGGACTATGTTCATCAGATACACTGATCATTTTTGTGCGCAGAGCAGTCAAATACAAAAACATGCAGCATTCCCAAAGATGAATAAAGTTGGAGAGAGAAAGAATTTGTATATATTTTGCAAAGCATACGGTATTGTCTGTGGAGTTTTGCATGCCAGCATCAACATAATGCAACTGTCACTTGACAGCAGTATATAGTATGTCTACTGTTGTGTAGAAAATGCTAAATAGCAATAGCAATAGGACTTAGACTTATATACCGCTTTACAGTGCTTTACAGCCCTCTCTCTCAGCGGTTTACAGAGCCAGCATATTGCCCCCAACAATCTGGGTCCTTATTTTACTGACCTTGAAAAGATGGGAGGCTGAATCAACCTTGAGCTGGTCAGGATTGAACTGCTGGCAATCAGTAGAATTAGCCTGCAATACTGCATTCTAACCACTGTGCCACCACAGCTTATATGTTTAGATGTTCACTTCCATGCATCCTAAAAGTGTACTAACATAACCTGTGCTTTAGGATAACTTTAGATGGTGGAAAGAACTGTGGCACCGAATTCTCTTTTTTCATCAGATATCACAGTACTGGTAACAAATCTTCAAAGAGAGAATTTAGATGTTTCTAGGGTATGGTTAATCAATAGAAAGGTGATGATCAGCTTGGACTGGATGAAAAATTTCTTCCAGAAGTAATACATTAGGTGGCACCTTCTCCACTGTATTTTCTAAGCTAGGGAAAGGAAGAACGTTCTGTAACATCTGGATGTAACGAAGAGAAAGAACACTCTATTGCTTGCTAAAGCTAAATTTTATTTTGGGTTTTAGAACAACACTTGGAGGATAGAGGAGAATATTTGTATTTCAGGGCTGAATTGTGAAGTCCTTGGTGCTCTTTGAGGTTGGCTGTTTTCTTGCAGATGCTTCATTACCGAACTAGAAGCTTCTGGCACTTCACCTAGGACCCCGCAGGCTTGAAGGAGTCTTGCTGTAGTCCAGAATTTCATGTCCTGATGTGACCACAGCCGGGTAATTTGAATCCCTCCTGTTGGAGCCAAATGGAAGTGTGCAGTCACCATCCAGACTCAATTCTTCCTTCTTTCCTCAATATCCCATATTTCAGTGAGATGTGAGGAACCATTCGTGCTTCAAGCAAAGCAAAGACTGCTTCCCTGTATGACGGGTTAGTCACCAAGATGCGAACTACATTGCAGATTGCCATTTTGGAAGAACTCACACGATGGTTTACAGACATTGAGCTGTTTAGCTGTCTTGCCCTTGCTTGTCATCAGAATATAAGAAGCTCTTAACTGGAATCATATCAAAGGCCTATCTAATTCTACATTCTGTATCACACAGTGGCTGACCACATACATCCAGGAAATTCACAACTGGAGATGTGGATGACGGTCTCCTTTTGTTCCCTTGGTGCTTCGCAGAATCAGCGAGGAGCAAAGGGTTGCCAAATGTATTGCATCTCACAGAGCATCAAGGACCCCACCAACTCAAAAGAGCGGTGGTGGCGCCATGGTTTGAGTGCAGTACTGCTGGCTAATTCTGCTAACTGCCGGCTGCCAGCAGTTCGGCAGCTTGTTCCCCACCGGCTGAACGTTGACTCAGCCTTCCATCCTTCCGAGGTTGGGAATATGAAGACCCAGATTTGTTGGGGGTCATAGGCTGATATCTGTATATACCTGTAAACTGCTTAGAGAGGGCTGTAAAGCACTGTGAAGCGGTATATAAGTCTAAGTGCTATTGCTCCTGCTATTTTACTTCCTCATAAGCCTCTGCTAGGGCAGGGCTTATTGCTGCTCTGAAAACATGCTGATGGTTCAATCATTTCCGAAAGGCCTTCCACGTTGAGCTGTCTAGTAATGTCTTAGTACACCAAGAATATTTCCCCCCTCCAAAGTGGTATGAAAAATTCCCTATTGTATATGAGATACTTATTTTAAGCAATTGCCCTTTGGCCAGGATTGCATCCTTGAGTGGTTAGTAGCAACCGCTTCAATGAATTGGGCTGTTTTCGGTGCCATTTATCTTTTAAATGAAATGGGAAGAAGTGAATGTTTTGCACGTAAAGCCTGTTTTTTTCAGCTACAGAGTTATGCTAGTCCTCACCCTATTAGTAAGCAGCCTAACGCTAAACCGTCGCTGGGAACGGTGTGCCGTAGTTTGTAGGAAATGTGTCTTTGACTATATCTGTAGTGATTCATAATGTATTAATAATGGCATTAGATGCCGCCAGGTGTAACATATTTGTTTAGAAAGGTAGGCCGATGATATTTTTAAATGTTGGCAGCTGCCATTGCCTGGCAAACTTTATATAGTGGCATCCTTAGTGCACTCGTAAATTTTGTCCCCATCAGCAGTATAACTCCCCAATGACTAGACCAGAGATGGCAAACTGTTTAGGCACTGAGTGCCTAGATGAGTCGCAGCTAATGAGTCGCGGCTCGTGACATCATCACCCATCACCACTACTCTCTTTCTGAGCATGTGCAGGACCCTGTGATGCCACCACCCGGCACCGCTACTCTCTTTCTTTGCATGCTCCTCTCTGGGGTGATGCTGGGCCGACTTGACTCGCGTGCCAAAAGAGAGGGCTTTGTGTGCCTGCTGTGGCACGCGTGCCATAGATTCGTCATCACTGGACTAGACCATAAAAGATGTAGCTCTTGAGAACTGTAATTATGAAGTTGGGTAGGGTAGTTACTTTGGGCTTCGCATTTTACATTCAGTTAAATTGTGGTTGTTGTTTTTGGCTGTTAGTGTGATGTATAAATGAAAGAATGGAATCAGGAAATAAATTATAGCTTGAATGGATGGTACATCACAATCTAAAAACCCTGGTTTCTTGCTGGGTTACTGATGACCGTTTTCATTTAGCATTATATGCACATAGGGATGTGATTATCTACAATCTCTGGCTTATTCCTGATTTGTTTGTTTGCTTTCAATTGAGACATAAGTCAATCTGGAGCCCAGCCACAAAAACATCAGATAGGAGCTGTAAAAAAGAAGGGAAAACAAAAGCAGGAATTAATGAAACTATGATCACGTCTGCAACTTTGGCTTATTTTCCACACGATGTGTAAATAAATCATGGCTTAGTGTAAAGTATAAGTGCAGTTTTAATTGTTCTCCTAGCATGAATAAGTTCTTTTAGGATTGAACAAATCTTAGATGTTTGGGTCCCCCCCCCTTCTTTCATGACTTTCAGAGTATCTATGAGGCCCAAACTAGAAAAGGCACTAATAATGGCACAAATGCAGGTATAACTGGTGATCGAACAGGGCCCTGGCATGGGAAGAGAGGGATTTTATTATTTTGACTCTCTGAGGTCCCACTTCAAAGGAGGCACTATTGGGAATGAGAGCGGAGCCTGATAGGCTGTCCCAGTTCAGCTTCTCCCTCAGGGAAAGGATCCATCAGTAACCAAGCTAGGATGCAAGGACTAGATCTCAATCCATAGGAGCAAATGAGCGAAGAGACTTCCAGAACGTGAGCAGCAATGCAAAGAACAGGCTAGTGGGGGAGAGAGAGAGAAAGAAAGAGAGAGAGAGAGAGAGCAGGACAAGAGAGCTGTCTTGTTGGAACAGGCCGCCTTGCCTGATAAGCCTGCAGCATTTATTGGAGGTGGGGGGGCAACCAGTTCAGACAGGACTGCTCAAACCTATCCATCGAACTGGGTTGGAGGTAGCTGCCTTCCTGTTCCACCCTGGAGCTCAGCAAAAGAGGGGCTGGGCCCTCTCCTTCACAGGCCCCTAACACAGGCTGAGTACTCTGCTGCAGCAATAGTCAGGGGTTTGAAGACCTGAATCCCTCCATCCGTCTCTATGGAGCTGAGGAGATGCGGTTGTCAAAAGAGCAATATCCTTTGTCCTACTGCTAGGTGCATTTCTTCCTTTCTGGTAAATGTGAGTTAGCAATGGTGGTGCTGATTGTGGGGTGTAGGTATGAAAGGCATCCCTTCCTTCTTCACTCTGTCCCATCAAGATCCCAAGATTTGGAATTCATGAAAAGAAGAACAATTTTGTGTGTGTGTTTTTCCCCCTCCCTGGACCAGTGGGGTAGTTTTCATCATGAGGTGGCTTTTCATACTTTAGCTAGCATTTTCAAAGTTGTTAAATCACACAGCCCGTCTTTTCCCAGAGTATGAGCATGGCATAGGTTCAAATGCTTTAAAAACGAGGATTTAGTGGCCTTAGCGCCTGCTAGCAGGTGGTCTAGTGTAAATACTTATCATGTCCAAGGTGGAGGATATAGTATATATTATCACTGACCCAGGAGGCAACATGTGGTATCCTTTTTTTTTTTAAAGCAGTCTCAAAAGCACTTATAGAATCAGTGGAAGAGGTTTAGTTCCTGGCATCTTCAGGTAGGGCTAGGAAAGTTAAACTGGGGAAGCCGGCTGCCCATTTGTACAGACAATAGTGAGCTACGGGGATCAGAATCAAAATCAGAATTTATTGAC
>JANHFO010003005.1:31936-45402 GCA_032468095.1 Pareas carinatus | reverse complement strand
TGAAAATAAGACCTAGCGCATCTTTGGGTGCAAAAATTAATATAAGACAGTGTCTTATTTTTGGGGAAACATGGTACATACGTACCATAAACAAACTGTGATTACAATCATAAGATACATTCATAATCATAAAGTACATTCATCTAGTCATGTACATATAAGAATAAGATACATTCATAATCATAAAGTACATTCATCTTATCATGTACATATAAGCATAAGATACATTCATAATCATAACGTAGATACATCTTGTCATGTACATGTAAGTTGCAATTGACAAACCACGATCGTAATCATGATCTGTCAATACAAGGTGGTTGTCTAGTACTTTCCATATTGACTTATTTGTCACAGCTCAGGAGAAGTCACACACAAAAAAGGATCCTCCCAAAGTGTTGATGCTACAATGCCCAGAATTCCATCCAACGTCTGGAGGGCACCAGGTTGACGAACTCTGCTAGGCAGGATCACTCTTACTATCTGAGGTCACTGCTTCCTTTAAAGCCATGTGGACTGATAGTGCCTTGTAAAAACTTCCTTGGCACTTTAACATCTGCGTAAGGTTAATCAACGGTGGGGGTAGAGAAGGAAGAGATTAAGAGCAGGCGGTAAGCCAATTTACAGGGAAGATTTCTCTGCTTTTACTAATCTTTCCTCAGAGCAAAAATGCCCCACCTCAGATCTCCAGGCTTCGGTCCGAAACCAGAAAACCTCCAAAAGTTGGTATCACAGGTTAATTTCTATTAGGACAGAAGGGGGAATGGATTGAACTGGAAGCTATTGCAGTTCCTGTAACTCTTGTTTATTTAAGACTAATGACATTTAGTGTTTGCTCTGGTACCACGGGCTACTTTTGGGAATAGGACTGGCTGGCTGTCACCCTGTTGAAAACCAGAGGGACTTGGAGATTAGTGTGATCAGCATGGCAAAGCTGCTTGACAAAATTGCGACTCACAAATGCACTCCTAAAGTGTAGTGGAAGGCTAGCCCTCAGATGGTGGGAAGGGCGCGCGCGCACACACACACACACACACACACGTCTGCCCGACATTGGGTCTCTCTCTGGGGGGGGGGCGGGTGGATCCTGGCTTGGTGGAGGAAGCCGCTGGGCTGTGGGACGTGGGAGCAGCCCTTTCTGACAATCTGACAGGCGCCTGGGCGCAGGGGGAGCGGCGGCGGCCGCAGCAGCGAGAGGAGGAGGAGAGAGAAAATATTTTCCGTGTCTTCGCCTGAAGTCATTCTGTGGTTTTTGAAAAAATGTGCTGTATATTTTCAGGGCTGCGTCACATGATCTACTGGGGTTATGAATAGCCGAGTATAATGATTTCTTAGTGAACGTTAAGAGAGAGAGAGAGAGGGAGAGATTCTCAGCGCGAGGGAGGCTCCTACTCGCCCAGGAGCAGCGGGGAGAGGCAGGACGTGGAAAGTTCCCGAGGCTCCGGGTGTCTCCCTCGGGGGTCCCCACCCCACCCTGCAGGTAGCCCGCTCGGGCAAAACAGGTGAGTGGGCACTTCGCTGGACCTTGAGCTGAGGTGGGAGGCCAGGTCCCTGATTTGGCGCGTGGATTTCTGGGCTGCTCCGCTCGCTTTTGACTTTCCGAGGGCTCTTCGGAGTTTCACTTGAGCGCGGCGCGGTGGAGACTTTGTGGGAGGGGGAAGGTCTTCTCGAATGAGAGAGAGGGGGAGACTTTGTATGCGATGAATATGAACACACACACAAACACACACACACACACAGAGCCGAGACTTGTGTCAGAGCTGTGATGGATTTGTACCGGACTCCTTATGAATGGCAGCAAGTCGGGCTCTGAGAATGTGTGAGAGTGACAAAGCCGGGGTAAGGATAATTCTATGTAGATGTGTGTCGTTGTGTGAGGTGGAGGGGGGGCTGTTTGGACAGAGGACCCCCTCGTGTGGGTGAACTCCAGTTTGATAAACTTGGACAACCCTGTTGCCTTCCTTCCTCCCCCCCCTCTTCAAATTCCCTTCCCATTCAGTGTGTCAAGTAATATCTCTCCTGAAAACTGATTTGCACTCAGACTGGAAAGGTGTTGAAACCTTGGCTGCTTTCAGTCATTGGCACATCTCTCACTTAGAGTAGAAGTGCAGGGTGGGCAATTAGACGGGCAATTTGTGCTTGCAGAAGGAAGCATCCTGCCCGGTTGCTCTCTCTCTCTCTCTCTCTCTCTCTCTCTCTCTCTCTCTCTCTCTCCTCCACCTAGCCCCCTAGGATCATTTCTTTTCCCTCTTGAATACCTGAACAAAGTTTTTTTAAAAAAGTTGAAGGAGCCCCAGCAGGGGATTACTTTGTGAATGTTTGAGGAGAGAGAAGGGGTGTGGCAGCCCATACTGTCTCTAAGAAAAGAGTGCCCAGCATATGTCTGTTTTTGTGGGAAAGTGTTAGGCTCTGGCCGGAAAAAGTGTTGTAGTAGTGGGTGGCTGTGGATTAGGTGGGGCAGCTTTGGGCCTGTTCTTCAGATGCCTGGGCCATTATATGGACACAATGCTAATTTTTTTTACTTCTGAAACTCTTAGATACTATGAATAACTTTCCTCTCCTCCAAAAACTATCCAAATCCTTGAATGGGTCAATTAAACTGTGGTGCCATCTTGATATATATTGCTAAAAAGAGAGAAAAGGATTGTTCTGATTTCGTTGTCGGGCTGTTTCTTTGGTTCTGCTAGGCATGGGAAGAGAACAAAGTAAACTTTCCTGTAGTTCCATCTTGTCACAGACCTTTTCGGCCATTCTCTTACTTTTGACTTGCTATCAAGTTAATATTGCTCCATGTTACCCTCATGTAAGAGACGCACTTGCATGCATAATTAGCTCATCCATCCATCCTTTAGAGTCATCTTGCTGCTCTCTAATTTTTCCTCTTCTGCATGTAGTACCTCCATGTGGTTTATAATAAGTAACACTCTGGTGGAGACCATTGACTGCATAATAGGCCAGCTCGATGATTGTGGTAGCTAGTAGCATATATGCTTGGATTTGTTCTGTTGAGTAGGCAACCAATCTGTTTCCTTGGCAATCTTCTATAGATGCCTGCCTAGCAACAGAACCAATTTTCAGGCCCAGATGTCTGAACCTCAATAAGAGATATGATGGTGTATAGGATTCCAAAACTAATGAGGCCAATATGTCTGTGTTAGGAGCCAATTAAATTAAATTAAAAAGCCTCCATTATGTCTCTTTTGGACTGTTTTGTATATATTAACATGTTAATGTTAAGATTTTGGATGGAAAATGGAACCAGACTGGATGGTATAGCTTGGATCTTTTAAGTGAGCACCCCCTAAAGGAAAATTCGAGGATTGCTCCCCAAGTTCAGTTATATTTTCAATTCTTTTTCTGTCCCTTTGTTATGCATCTGAGCATCTTCAGTTGTCCTGTAGGGAAAGGTGGCGTGACTCTTCCTGGTGTAGCTCTGAGTGATAAGAGGCTGAGATATATAGAGGTCATTAGACTTATTAGCCAGAACAGCAATGAAATAAATTGATGCACAGATTTTTCAAATCAGGTGGAGTGAAAATTGAAGCATATGAACATTTTGTGGTGGTGAAAATGGATCCTTCTTGCCTTCTTCATTTGCTGCCTGTTTAATTGCAAAGCAAGACTTGTTTCTGCTGTCATCTGATTAGTGCAGAATAAAAAAGGGGAAGGAACATGGTATTTCAGCCTACTAAAATTGCTTTCGGATGGGCGACCAGAACCCTCCTGTCTCAGGATTCAGACTGTTTCTCACTAGGCAGACAGGGACCAACAGTGAGACTTTGTTTTTTTTTAAACTAGAAAATCCTTTGGGGTCCTGTTTACTGTTACTTTTGGTTCCATGGAATGCTCCTTTTCTGTTTTTCATTAGTAGCAGCATTTGGCCAAAAATAAACTGTTAAAAGGATGAAATTAAAGGCAGACTTATAAATAAAGGCATGATGGATAAAATCTGTATCCAGGCAAACCAAGTGCAATTAAAACTCTTTTTTTAACATTGGGCCACAGTAGATTGAAGGATGTATCTTATGCCCCAGTGGTGGCTAGGATCATTCACAGACTGAGTAGCCTTCTATTTTGATCTTGTCCAAGCTCTTTTGGGGGGTCTTTCTCACTCAATTCAGGATACGTGTGCTTCTGCCCACACCAACTTCTTAATAAGGAGACTAAGGCTAAAAGATAAGGACTGAGCAGTAATCATCATCTGAGCATGGTTAAGGGTGGTTTAGACTTAGAACCCAGATATCCATTTGAGTTACAGTAAAATACTGTCACTCTTGTCTAATCTGGCTGCTTCTTAGATATTCCTTTGCTAATCGCTATAGTTGTGTTTGTTTTTCATTAGTCAGGAAATTGAAAAAAAATATTGCGCTTTAAATTGCTCCCAGATATGTATGAGGAAATCTTATTGAGTCTTGCATGAGTGCACAGTTGGAGCAAGATGGGTTCCGACGGTATGATTTTTGGTTTTCAATTAAAAGTTGTTTCGAGCCTTATCTTTTCTATTTGTTGCACACTTTGCAAATCTTTCTTCCTTTCCTTTCTTCCTTCAACATTGTACATCCAAGGTTTTTTTTTCCTTATGTAAACTTGATTGAGTTGAGTCCCTTCTCTGTTACTCACTATAAAGTGGAACGTGCTGTTTAGCTTAACCTATTGTTAGAAAGTGTGCATAGGTCCATATTTATATGGTATTATGAATTCTAAGAGCGAGAAGAGTGTTCCTTTGGTCTCATCTCTATTGCATAGAATATGCTGTATTCACCGAAATGGTTATTGTTGTATAAACAGAGCGTATCAAAAATACGGTAGCAAAATATCATCTTTGTTCCAATAAAGCTATTCTGAAAAACCCCCACCTATTCTCCACTTCATGGTTTCTGTCTAAGTGTCTTTGCCCACTTGCTAATCTTTACTCACTAATCGTAGCACAAATGCGCCAAGAATCTTTTTTGTTATGTTCTCCTGAGATTTCCTTCATCTCATCTCTAGCTCATGAATGGACATGCATGTTCAATCTTAGCTGTACTAAGGTATAAGTGACAATTTCATCCATATTTTGGCACAGTTCATTGGCGGCCTGCAGATATGTGAAATTTGTTAGGTTTTGCCACCTATTACCTTTGAGGAGCAGTAAGATCAGAGGCCAGATAAGGAATAACAAAGGAAAAGAACAGATTTCTTGCAGAGGCAGTTTTTTGCTGATTCGGGGAAGGGTAGATAGAATTTTGACTCAGCGATAAGGAAAGGCTTTGAGTGTAACACTTCTAAAGCATGATTCCAATTTTTTAAAAAAAATATATTTTATTAACTTTTCCATAAACAGAACAAGAAATATCAACAATTCTTACGTATTTATTTATTAACATGATATACACACTATTATATTATCAATCAATTATATACAATATCTAATTATAGAATATATAACATCACATTATTAACAAAGAAATAGAGACATACTATACACGATTGTATACATTGTCTAATTTTCATTTAAATTCTAGTAATTGAGGTTTCAAGTCACTATCTCATTAACTATTATCTATGGGCCTCAAGATATGATCTTTCGTTAATTTATTTAACTCTGTTAGTTTAGCAATGATCCCAATTTATGATGGCCAGTCACTTCTGAAGAATACAGCAAATGCTGCTGAAGATGCTTCCTTCCAAGAGTGCTCAACTTACAGCAGTTCATTTAGTGACCGTTCAAAGTTAACAACGGCACTGAATAAAAGTGACTTATGACCATTTTTCACACTTAGGGTGCAGCATCCCCATGGTCACGTGATGTTTGACAACTGGTTCATATTTATGATGGTTGCAGTGTCCCGGGGTCACGCGATTATCTTTGGCAACCTTCTGACAAAGCAAAATCAGTGGGGAAGGCAGATTCATTTAACAGATGCGTTACTAATTTAACAACTGCAGTGATTCACTTAACAAACGTGGCAGGAAAGTTGTAAAATGGGGCAAACCTCACTTAACAAATTTCTCATTTAAGCACCATAAATCCTGGACTTAATTGCGGTCATAAGTCGAAGACTGCCTGTATTTCACTATTTCTTTTCTTCACATTAACAGAGGATCTCATCTCACCTGCTTAGAAAGGACTTCAGCCAGGCCTATGAGAGAGAATACAAGCAACACTGCATCTTGTCCATGGCAGGGAATGAGCAATAATTATGGGCAATGCTTCATTCAAGAAACCTTTGTCATTACTGGCCTTATTAAGAGGCTATGTACAACTTTCTAGGAGAGCCAGGGGTTTCCAAAACACCTATTTGCTAACCAGCTTAAGAATCTTAGAATGTATTTGAGAGGAGGGAATCAAAAATAATGTGCAGCTGAAATGCGTTGCTTGATTTGTTCCTCTTGGCTATGTGGAGTTTGGATGAACTTTCCTGCGTAACAAGGGCAACTGCTCTGGGCAGGTAACAGGACGTGATGTGCAAGAAGACCACAGGTCTTCTATTTCCTAAAGTGGAGGTTATATTTGCCATGGGTTTATTTTGAATTTCTTGAATTCAAAATTAGAGGATACCTTTCTCCAGCCCTTCAGAGATATTAAATTATAGTCCTGTTATAGCAAGTCAGCAGGGTCTATAAGTAGACTAAGTATGAATTATGTAATTTGTAGTCTAACCTATGCAAAGTCATTCTGTTGGGTCTGATGATAGAAAAAAACAGTTGTAGGTTAATTTCTAATGAGAGGACTAGGTAATGTAAGATTATATCAATTCCTGATTCTCATGGATCATGTTTTTCTTCTAAATCTCATCATGGCCATTGTTAGACTAGGATTTTCTCTATCTAGTGAGACAGAAAAACCTGCTATACTGGCAAAGAATTGCCATTAGGACAATGCTAAATATGTAAATTTGAAAACCCTAGTTTCTAGTCTTCAGTAGTATGGAGAATAGAAATATATGAGCAGTAACCTCTGAAGGCTTGAATAAAAAACTGACAATGGTCTGAAGGTAGGATGTTCACTCTGTGTAGCTTTCTCTCTCCCCTGCCCCTGGTTTACAGTGCTTCTGCTGGGCTTTTGGACACTGAACAAGGTAAACAAGGCAGGCATGCAAGTATAGTCAATTCACATAATTCTGCTTGACTAATTAGGTTAACTTAGCATAGACAGTTGTGTGTATCACTATCTCTTGTTCTTTGCTCCCTTTTCTTGCATAACTTTCTTCTGGCAAAAAAAAGGCTACTTAAAGAATTGGTTCCGGACCAAAATAAACATGTATGTACTTTTCTTTTCTTCCCACTGATGCTGCATTGAGTAGCAAGGTAACAATGATTCATAGCCATTTTGTTTGGCAAGTCTGGATCACAGGTAGAGAACTGTGAAAGCATGAGAAAGAAACTTAATTGATTTTGTTTGGTATTACATGGGATAGAGAAACTCGGACAGACTTTTAACAGTATCTTATTGTACAATAAGACAATTGCTGTAATAGAAGGCAATTCTGGAATCCCCACTTACCTACATCAAAGGGCTGGGAATCAATCCTCTAGATCAAACTTCCTTAATCTGAAGCGCTCCTTCTCAACCATTGGATTAACACATGAAAATCTCTTTTACCTATGGAGAAGCAAGTATTGAGAGCATCAGGCTAGATCAAGAAGTTTCAATTAGTTAAAAGATTGCACTGTGGGATTTCACCTTTCAAAATATTTTTACCGAACAGCAGTGAACAACTGTGGACTACAGTTCCTGTCATCCCAATAATGTTGTCAGAGAATGATGAAACTTGCTATCCAGACAATTGTAGGAAATGTTAAAGGTATGGGATTTGAGTGGGAAGAAGGAGTTTCCCAGAAGCGAACTTGTTACTAGAAAATAATACAGCAGGGTTGTTTGTGTAGTTTTGCCATGCCCTTTCTTCTGCTATTGTGGATAAAAACGTGATAGGTGTTGCTGGCAAGCACCAGGAATACAAATGATGCATTCATCTTCTACCTTTTTCTTTGTAAATCCATCGCAGTTCTTGTCCCATTAACAAAGTAAATAATTGAGATCTAGTTGAATGAGCAGGAGCACGCTATTCAAAAGTCTATGGAATTTTTATTGAGTCTCTAAAGGTTGTGGATTTCAGAGGTATCCAAAGGGTCCTGAGGATATATATATTCTAGACTGGAGAAACCAAATCATTTGGAATATATTCTTAAAATGAGTTTGAACAGATTGGAATAACAGGGCCAAGGCTAATTGAAGTGGTACTTGGGTGGCAGCATTCTTCAACACAACAGCCTTGAGATGTATTGGACAATTGCCTTATCCTCAGTCAGTATGCTGTTTGGGAATTGTGTAGGTCCAGATGGAATCCTACTCTAGTATATAGTGAGAGCACCAATGAAATAGATCATCCTATCTCATCTTGTGACCCTTACGATGTATTGAACATCCACACCCATGGTTCCCAACCACCTAGAAGTGGCTGTGTTGGTTAGCAGTTATAGAAATTCAAGAGGACCCTGCTGAGGTAATTAGACTATGACAGAAGGCATCAAATCAAATGAAAGAAGAGAGAAGTAGCCAGACAGACATAAAGAACATCATTGGTGGAGAAGAAGAATGGTTCAGAGAAAAGGAAGATTGCGTATGTTAGGACAAATGAAAAACTAGGCCTTGGATTTCTCTAAGGTGTGGGAAAATATGTTGCAAGTTATTGCTATCTTAATTGGAAAGGTGAAGTCTTTTTAGTAAAATGTAATCTTCAAATTGAGCTCAACTCCCTGTGGCTTCACAAATGTGTCCATGCATCTTTCTGATAAATATGTGAAAAGGATTTGTCTTTGTTTGTTTGATATGTTTGTTCATCAAAAGAGTGCAACTTTTTCTGCAATCTCTTTTTGACTTCAAACTTTAGTTTAAGATCCTAGGATTTCCTAACAGCCTCCCATTGAAAGACTAACGAGATCTGACCCTGCTTAACTTTTTGAGATCAGCCAAGCTTGACTATGAGCTTCTCCTAGAGTCATTATTAAATCTGACCTATGGGGAAAAAAACCAAGCTATGCTGCAGACATCTAGTTGGGTTATGAGAGCAGGCAACCAGCCACAGGCCAGAAATAGTGACAGAGGAAGTGTTATTAATTCAGCTTGAATGCCATTCTTAGACTAAATAGCAAAGGATACAATATGATGGATCCCAACAACATTGAATTCCTCAGGCAAGGAAAGAAAATGTTGTAGGAAAACAAATGACTATAGTACTCGGGTTCACTGTTTTTTAATTTGATATTAACCTAACATAGCCCTGAGCTAAGGCCTGGAAGGGCAGAGCTGCCATTTGCACCCACACAATACAACTAGTGTTTTCACAAATGATCTTGGCTGAGCTTGGATGAAATAGCCATAGCTTATGTGGCAGAGCCAAAGACATCACTTGGAAATGTGGTGGATAGTATGCTGCAGGACTATGCTAGTTGTTACAAGTTGGGACAAACTGGGTACATTAAAAAAGTATTTCTAGATGTTTTGATCTGTGAGAGGAAGTAATCAAAATCCATAGCTGAGTAATAGCTTTATTAGTATTAACCAACATTTTTAAAAAGGGTGGACAAGCTTTTCATTAATTTTTCTTCTGGCAAGTATTACCAAAACAATAAGAACAGTTGATGGGTAAGAAGAACATTAAAAAATAAGACTAATGTTATAGTCATCAGATCTGAAATGAAGTCTGTTGGCTGAATTAATGAACGGTATTAGTATCAGGTTATACCTTGTTGTAAGGGGCAAAGAAAATAGTCCACCCTTCTGAAAAAATAAATTAGTCCCCACTTTGTCTTTTGCTTTAGGGGAAACATGCTGATTTGTGGCAAAGCTAAAAGCAGAAATAAAATGTTTCTTTCAGTCCCTTTGTCCAGGAAGAGAGAAATAAAAAAAAATTGACAGTGAAACAAGAGACCTGATCAATGAAGAGAGAACAAATTCAGAGCAATTATCTAGCAGAGAGTTTTGTTGTGAATGGATAGAGACTGTGATGACTGAACTCTGGCTATTCTTTTGCTAGAGAAGTTTTAGCATCATCACATATCTAAGTTTTGAAACTGGGCATTGTCTCAAGGTGCTTGCAGACTGCAAGCCATTAAAGGGAAGGTGACAGAAAGATGGGGAGACGACAAACAGTTTCTGATGTCAGACTGGATGCACCAAAGGATTAGGAATACAAAATAGGTTTTTGCCCCTTTCCATTGGATTTGGGTAGAACAATATCTGGTCATGAAGCTTGTTTATTCCAATCATGTTGTAATTTTTGATGCACTTGAATCTGCTGAAGGTTTTCCAAAGCCAGTTCCCTCATGTTCGCTAGAACGTCTCTCATTTGTAGAAAGTAACTGACATGGTTCAAAACAAGTTTGGCTTCCCTCCCCAAATTTCTCTAAGCAACTGATAGGGAGTCCTGATCCTTATAACAAGTCAGAGAGCAGAATCTTATAGAGGCATGATGGACTTTTCAGTGGACAAGCAAACACTGGAAGCCGCCTGTCCCATTCAGAACCTGCCTCCAAAAATTACTTTTGCTGTATCCTTTTAAGGTTCTCCTCGAATCTTTCCTTCAGACCATTAATCTTAGGATGATAGGTGATGCTTTGTTTCTTTTCATTCTTATGGCAATCCTGGGATTGGCAAAAAGACCATTCATTTTCCCTGAAATTTTGAGAAAGTCCAATTTTCCAAGTAACAACTTTTACATTTTTAAAATTATTTTAAGAAATAATATAAGCAAAGTACCAAGGTATATGACAATAACAAAATTATATGAAACAATCCATAAGAATAAAGATAAAAAGACTTTAAAAAGCAAATAATCTGCCTTATATATTCAATTCATAGATAGCCACTGGATCACAAGAAATATCATATAATCCTGTATTATAATCAATATATTATTGTAAAATACCATAACATCTACGCTAAAGTTGAACATACTCTAGTTTCATCTTTTGATTAGTAGAAAATGTTGATTTTTCCAAGAAGAATAAATTACACTTTTTCAAAAACCAATCCTTAATACTTGGAGTAATTTCACTTCTACAGTTTCTCAATATTATTCTTTTGCCACATCCTCTGCATGATACAATTCATCATTCCTCATACAGCATCAGATTCCAGTGCTTTGGTATGCAATTCAACATTGACATCTTTAATTCTTAAAGATCTCCCCATAAATCTATTTATATTTATTAAAATGCTATTCCAGAAAAGTATCAAGAATTTGCAGGACCTTATCAAAACAGTCAATAAAGCTTCAAGTATTTTTCATCTCTGATGGATCTGATGTCCTTCTTTTCCTAATTTCCCTTGAGACTTTGCTCAGGGAATCCTGAGTAGCTCATCCCAGTACTGACACCTTTAATGTCTTTAGGATAGGGTTTTAAAGAAACACTTCAGTCTTTGAAAATATAATGTCCAGCTTAAAAGAGATAAGCCTTGTTGGCAGTACAGTTTTTATGCTCTTTGGTCTTCCCCTTCTCAATAGCCATATCTGGCATGCCAGCTTCAGCAGAGGAAGGGCAGCCAAAGCAATTCTTTTTGATAGTATCTAGGTGCCACTCCTGTTTGAAGGAATGGCTCTCTTCTCCATCAGGGAAATGAACTGTTTCAAGGCCAACTTTGAAGAGTTGGGAGACATTTACAAGTTGGGTTAGAGAAGTCCAGCCTGCCAAAGTGATACTATCTTTTGCCTTTTCTCAGTCGTCAGCTTGTGTTCTTCATCCTCTTCCTCTTTCCTTTTTCTTCCTCTCCGAAAGACCTCCCTGTCACAGCTTTTAAGTTTTTAGGCACTGAGTCTGGATACTACCAAGGTGAAAAGACTTACTCCCAGGGAGGCTGGTGTTTTCCTTTTGCACAGGAAAATGGAGACACCTGGGATCTGGTGACTGTGTTCAGAGTTTTCGACTTTGGATGAAGGTGGCCCGTCATAACATTTTTAGAGTGCGCAACCCAAATGTACCATTCCTCTCCAGGGCTGAACCTGGAAAAAACTAGTTCAACAAGTTTGGAAGAGAAGCTGTCTGTGTACAATACTGATTGGTTGGTTCCCATTATGTCACTAAGATATCTTCCCCCTCAGTTCCCAGAGCAAGGTTGCACTATAATTTTTTGAAGCTAAAGTTATCTATTTTAGAAAGAGGCAATAATTTAATTAGAGACACATGCATTACATGCCGGTTGGGTGCTTTTTAAAAAAAAGCAAAACAAAATCCCCAAATGGATTAAAGTATGAATGGTTAGGAAAGTTGGATGGCTCAGCTGGCATGGAGTTGGCAGTAATTTTACATCCGTCATTTTAATTGCAAAGTTCTGGGAAGGCTAACCTCATCCTGCAACTGAGAATTCTTTTTAAAAAATTAGTTCTGACTTCTTCACGAGGGGTGACAAGTGTCATTCAGTGTGATTAATTATGTAACCATAAACACAAGTCTAGTAGTGGAACTTTAGCTCAAGAATCATTTTGCTTCCAAGTAAAACAAGCAATTTCATACAGTGATTGGGATTTATACATTGTGCTAATGCATTGCCTCATCTTAACTTTTTAAATGCACCACAAATAGTTGGATTTGCTCAACAAGGGAGCAATGGTTTACAAGGTCCAGCAACTGGATTCATCTAGCGCGCTAAGTAAAACAAACAACGGTATAATGCCATAGCACACAATGTGAAAGCTGCATTAAGCTATCCATAAGTGGTGTTATAAATCTAAAAAATGAACATACAAAGTTGCAGTTACAATCCAGGGGGATTGTAAATAATGTTAAAATGTTATTTGTATTTCTACATTTCATGGGCTAGTATGTCTCTACTGATCTATGCTGAGATAGTCATAATTACACTTCGCGGTGAGTGTCTTGTGCAACCAAAGTTGAGGAATATCCTATAGCTGACCTCTGTTAGGAAAAGTTCCAAATTTTATAGTGCTCATCTCCGTTTCAAAGCCGAAGAAACAGCGCTGTCCAAAGACGTCCCTGTGGTCATGTGGTCGGCACGAGTAGATGCCAAAGGCGCATGGAGCGCTGTTACCTTCCCACCAAAGTGGTCCCTGTTTTTCTACTTGCATTTTTACATACTTTCAAACTGCTAGGTTATAGACTACCCAAATCACCTCTGTTCTTTTTTTTTCTCCCCACCATCTTGATGACTTTGTCAGAAGCATTTTTTTTTGTTCTTTGTCCACCATGTTTGTGTGATGTTTCTTCCCCCCCCCCCTTCCTCTTTTTCTTTAGCAAACAAACAAAATAGCAAGATAACACCGTCTCTTTCTTACTGATCTCACTTTCAAAAACCATCTGCATCTTGAGGCCTAAAGATCTTTTGGCCATTCTCCTCAAAGTGTTCTTACCATGAGACTGAAAGTCCTCCCAGAGGCTGCCACCCTAGGTTTCTCTCCTGTCTTGGGAAGTGTCACACTGATTTATAGTTCTGTTATCAGAAGTTTTGCTGCAAGATTGTTCTGCTG
>JANHFO010003004.1:129464-144362 GCA_032468095.1 Pareas carinatus | reverse complement strand
AAGGGCAGACTTTATTTGGGGCCTAGATACCATTCGTATGCTTGGAGAGAATGTTCTACAATAGAGGGGTGCTTCTGCCAACCTAGCAGTTCAAAAGCATGTAAAAATGCAAGTAGAGAAATAGGGACCGCTTCGGTGGGAAGGGAACAGCGCTCCGTGCGCCTTTGGCGACTAGTCATGCCGGTCACATGACCACGGGGACGTCTTCGGACAGCGCTGGCTCTTCGGCTTTGAAACGGAGATGAGCACTGCCCCCTAGAGTCGGATATGACTGGCACGCCTGTGTGGGGGGAACCTTTACCTTTTCATGACACTTATATAAAGGTGATTTCCAATGGTAGGACATGGCTCTGGCTGAATGGGTTTGCATAGGTAGCAGCATCTCGAGATATCCTGACCCCAGACCTGCTGAGTAACGATGGATTTCATTCCAGACCACAGATGGCCATTAGATGCTCATCTCAAGCCAGTTTAACTTCATGTGGAACTGGTGTGGTGAGTGGACATTCTTTTCTTTTTCTCCAAGAAACTCAATTTCTTACAAGGTTTTTCCAGTTATCACTTTTAGTTTCACAATCATTCTGGAGCATCGACTAGAACAGGGATTCTCAACCTTGGCAACTTTAAGAGGCATGGAATTCAACTCTCAGAATTCCTCGGTCAGTCATGCTGACTCGAGAATTCTGGGAGTTGCAGTCCATGCCTCTTAAAGTTGCCAAGGTTGGAAACACATAGATTAGAGAGAGAAAAAACAACAGTTATCTTAAGGTCACTCAAATGGCACAAAGTTGTATTTAGTCATCCTGCTGTAATATCATATCCCACTAGCTTTCTTGCAGACGGTAGCTTAGTATATTGTAGCTAGAAGTATTATTTTCTTTGACAGCCAACCTGCAATTGATTTGAATTTAATGTATCCTCTGTTCAAAATTACATCATTAATATTGTTGGTCACAGAGTCAGCCAGATGTTTAGACTGGATTTGGTATTTTTATCCATCTATCAAGTCCTTCCCAAGGACCTGGGACAGGCAGATGTTGTTGTTTGATGGTATTAAAAGTATCATTGCAGAATATAAGTTGTTACCAGTAGAGCTGCCTTTTACAATTGATTGACAGTGATTTTGTCAATGCTGATGGTGTTCAATGTTTTGGAATTGCGGCCAAGACACCTATTACTATTGGTACTATCTTTGCTTTCTTTTGCCACACTTGTTCTACTAGTAATTGCAGTGTTTGTAATTTGTGATTTTCTCCAATTCATTCTTGTCTTTTCTGCTGCCTCTAGATACTGCCACATCCACTATCCAGTCTCCTTCTCCTTCTCCTTCTCCTTCTCCTTCTCCTTCTCCTTCTCCTTCTTCTCCTCCTCCTCCTCCTCCTCCTCCTCCTCCTCCTCTTGATGTTTTTTTTATTTTTACAAAGATTCCATTACATTTTCAAGTATGAATGAAGGTATATTCATCACATCCATCAAGACTTGCACTGTTCCACTAACAAGAGAACAAAGAATATCCTATTCCTGTCTAGGCTGTTAAAGCCTTTTTTTAAAAAAAAAGTCTCTCACCAGTATCAGAATCACGATTGCTCTCAATGTTCTATTCACCTTTCATGGGTGACTGAAAGGTAGATATCTAACTTGTGAAGCTTTCATATGTCACCGAGGATTATCTATCCACCAGCAAAAGCTTGAGGTTTTGCTTATTCTGAAACTATAAAAGTTAGAGTCATTCAGGCACATAAAAGGAAGTACACCCTTGAAAGACATTTCCCTAGATTTATTCATATGATCCAGCATGGCTGTTCTTTGGAGGATACAAACAACTTTCTTCTACTTTTATATATATTCTAGAAATACCTATCAGTAGGTGCCAAAAATGGTAATAGGAAGCTTTACAGATGCCTGTAGTTGACTGCAAGACCAGGGCTAAGTTAAAAGCGAACAACATGCTTCCATTAAAGAGTGTGTCATAGTTCTTAGGTGCATTATCTTTTAAATCATTTTTGCTTCCTCTTAACAAAAGTGGCATTGTTGTTATTACCAGGGTGACCACCTGATGATAGTGAAAGCAAAAGAAGCTAATTCAGAAAGAAAGGAAAGCCCCTGAATAGGCAGTGTCCATATTTTGCTTCAGTGATAGTCTCTTGCTGCTCAATATAACCAGCTACATCATTATATCAATATTAAATAGAGATGAGCAGCTTGCCAACAAATGTCACTGCAACAGCATCTGATCAAAGCAGCAAAGAGGCATGGCCGTTGAGAAGGATATTTTTCAGTCCACTTAAAAAGTTCCTTTTACAATGATTGCTTTTCCTCCAGGCTTTGGATTAGAGAGAGTGGTAGGTCCTTTGTCTTTCTCTTGATTAGAATGGTTGTTTTACCAGACATCTGGGGCTTTCCATTTGTATTTTACCTGTAATTTATTAGTGTTTCTTATTGTATGCCCAGAGTCGGGTGGCCTTAGAAATGTAATTAATTAATTGCCTACATAATAGCTACACAAATTTCTATAAAAAGTACTTTCAAAAATGTCATTCTCAATTCCAGCTTTCCTATGATCTCTTTATTAGCCTATAGTCCAATTAATTCCAGGTCAAAATTAATGGCATTCTGAAACTTTAATAATTTATGGCAATTGAATCTAGCCTGAAAAAAAAATCCATACAACCACTCGAATGGCAGCAAAGAGCTACAGATTACTCTTCTGTGTGGTTGTCTAGTGTTTGTCCACATTTTTGCAGCTCTGCTATGGTAGTTGTAAATGATTTGAGCCCTTCAGTCTTGTCATGAAGTACAACCATTCTACATTTAAAATAAAGATGCATGAAAAAGTTATAACTGCCCTTCTAAAACTGAAATGCTAAATTTTGAGTCCTCCATTATGTATGGAAATATGGGTAACATAAATACTGCCATTCTAATGATGAAAAATTGATTGTAGGAAAGAATACCAGGTACTTGTCTTTTAGTCAAAGTTATCAGTTTCTACTTATCTACATGCCATACTTTTTATTCAAAATAGCAAATGTGATTTGTTAATGTCTCTTTAAAACTACAATTTGAAATCAACATCTACCAATTCTTAGTGTTATATAGTATCAAATATCCTCTTGACTCATAGAATAAATGTTTAGAATTATAGGATTTCTTAAAAATAATTTTCCCTCTTCAATGTGATACAGATACAATTCTTCCATAGCACACATTCTAAAATAATACGCTTGGATTAGTTATTTTTGGTATGCACATTTAATTTAAGTAGAACAAGATGCCATTTTAATTTTGGGGCTAAATATTCTGGAATCTCTTTTGTCTGTTATAGAAAATGTATTCATCCCCTCCCACACACACACAAACATTAACAGCATGAAATCAATATTAGATCTTATCACTGAATTTTGCTGAATAAAGGTCACAATAAAATTGATCTGGTCTTATCTTTCAGCTTTAGCCCCTTACATTAATGTAAAATATGCAGCAGCCTTACTCCGATGAGAAATGATGCTGCCTTCCATATTTTGTTAATTCAAAACCAGAATACACATCTTCAGGAGATATCTTTCACTGGGTCTTCTGTTAATTGGTTTAATCAACTGATAATCTCTCTTTCCTCTTTCACATAGGAAGCTGTATCCTTTGCATTGAGTCAGTGCAGAGACTTATAAAATGTTAAGTTGTCTTGATAGCATTTATTCAACTGACTACTTGCACCTAAGCATTGCCCAGAATTGGACTTCTGCCAGCTTCCGCAGTTTTAACTCGCAATAGGTCTGTTGGTCCAATTGGTTGGGGCTGCTGGGAACCTGGGAATGCAGTACATCTTGCAATTGATTAAAGTAGGTGACAAAGCATGATTGATAAAGTGAATAGCTACAGGCAGAAAACTGCAGCTGAAACCTTAGCCAGACTGCAAAGCAATATGCACGGTATGGGTGAAAAGCAAATGTTAATAGTTGATTCTTAGCAATGTCAGAAAAAGAACAGGTGAGCATATCTTCAGATATAATTATGAAGGCTTTGTAGTACCTGGGCACACTTACCCTTTTCAAGATGCATCTGTAAACAAATAGCTCGCTTTGTCACAGGCTATATAATATTGTATGTCATTGTTGCATGAGATGTTTTGGCTTCTGTTTATGCCCAAGCTTTGAAGTGTACAAGCTAGACCTATGTCAATAATTCTGAAAACAGATTTCAATAGTTAGTCTAGTGGAAGGAAGCATTGTAGAATGAGTACCCTTCAAATGCCTGCAATTTCACTCATGTGCAGTATAGAGGTATCTTCTTTTGCACATTTAAACCACCACAACTGAACAGAGAAGTAGAAAATTGTTTGAGGCAAGGAAATATCAGAGGCTGGTTCAATACAATCAGTTCCTACATCTGACACTATTACCAAAAGCTCAGTACCAACTATAAATTCAACTATAAACCTTGACTGCAGCTGAACATATTGTTTGCCCTGTTGACTGCAAAAAAAACTTACTTATGCAAACTATGCTTTGGATTTTGACCATTTAGTGCAATAAATCTAAATGCAAATAGATTTCTGTTTAAAAAGGAATGAAAGTCACAAATGCCCTATGCGCTGCAGGCCAATGTGTTTAGTTGTACTCCCTACTATATTATCAGCAGTGAAAGAGAGTTATTCCAATGGGATTAGTTCCAAGATAAATGTATTAATTCGCAGGGCAGTAGATCAGAAATCTCAGAGTGGAAAGTGACCTTTGCCATTACCCTGTATGGCTGTAGTTCACTCTTTCAGTGTGAAGTCTTCTTCAAGAATGAACTGCTCTAGCTAATGTCACTGAAAGAAAGGATGTTTTATGTTTCAGCTACATGAATATATGCATTACAGGAGACCTTGGCTAAATTCTACTAGAGTAAGGATTATGTCACACTGAGGCATAGAATACAATGAATAGGATTTGTAAGAATGTGAATAAATGTGGAAGTTCAAGCCGCAGAGCAATCTTTATGATTGAAAAAAACCCACACTTGTGGTGATCTGGACTGTTCTTTTAGAAGAGACAGATTTCTGGTTCTGTCTCCAGATGTGTAATTATCACTTTACTATAGGTAAAGTTATAACAGGGATATCTCTGATAGACAAATAATACCAGCTTGCTACATCCGGACTCAGGATCTCTATCCTCCTATCCACCTGTTTAAATTCTAGAGACAGTTTTTCCTTCAGCATAAAGAGGTCTACCTAGGAAGGGAGATAAGAAAATGAAGATGTTCCTCAATATTACCTGGAATCTGGACTGGTCAGAAGAGATTTCTCTTTCTCAGGATTAAGCTTCTAAATAAATGGCTCCAGTTTCTGTTTTGAACTAGGTACCAGATCCAAGTAGATTTGGAATGTAAAGTACTAATGAAAATCTAAAACTGGTACAGTAAAGAATAAAGTATTATTAGAAGTAGTAGCATTTGATGTTGAGTTATTGTCATAGGAATGATTGGAGGAACAAGAAGAAGGGGCAAGCAAAGAGCACACTGGCTTGATAATATCAAAGCTGATACAAAGATGAACAGCCAACATTTGAAAGAAGCTGTGCCTGATAGGGTAGCATATAAAGTTGCTAAGAGTTGGACACGACTGAGTGGTTAAAACAACAGCAGTAGCATTTCAATAAAAACAATGAAACAGGGATTTGAGAAAAAGAACAGCTTCATTAAATGGTAAAAGGTCAAGATCTGCATCTCAATGCTAACCATCATTTAGTTTTAAATAATTCTTATTATTCTTACTTGAGTCTTGACATAAAATGGATTGGATTCTTTTAATTCAGAATATACATGGATTTATCTGTCACCATAGCCCGTAGAGTTGGTTGTATTTTTTTTGTAATTGTGATAACCATGTTTTTATCTGGAGCTGAAATCAAGATGGAACTAAATCTTTTTGAGATGTGGAATTAAATATCTAATAAGCTATCAACTTCTAAAGTTTTGCAAGCTCTAAAACAATTCTTCCCCTTCTTCAAAACAGATTACAGGTAGTCCTCGTTTAAAGACTGGTGACTTAATGAAAGTTAAAAGTTAGGACTGACCCCCCCCTCCCAAAAAAATTATTCAAGACCAATCCTTAAAGTTATGACTTCAACAGTCCCCTCTCTGTGGGCACATGATTGCATTTTGGTTACTTGGCAACATGCTTAAAGGACCACAATGGCTAATTGTAGAAATTCCAGGCTCAGTTGTGGTCATTAAGTGAGGACTACTTTTAACAAGCAAAGGTGGGTATCTGATCCAAGGGAGCAAATCGAATCAAGCGTTCCTGAAGTGCTTCATGAGCCTTTCAAAGGCATTGCAGAGATGATGGACTTCCCTACTGATTCTGGAATCACCTTCTAGGTATGAAGCATACTGGAAAGGGAGAAGTTGAATGGCATGATGGACTTTCTGACATTGACACGAGTGACCAGTCAATAAATTGATCACTTTAAACTAAAACAGCAAAGTAGACTGCATGTCTTTTTATCATGCATGTAATATTGAACTTCATATTACATAATGTATTTTCTTATGTGCTCTCTAAATCTGTGAAAATTAGTTTATTAAAGATTAGAAAATTTGCCTCTGAAAGAATAAATAATTGTGAGTTAGACAAAAAAAGCAAAACAAACAACAGACAAGCCCCAGACCAATGGATGAATCTATATAACTTGGTAGAAAATTTACTGAAAATGGTGAAATGAATGGCAAAATGTTAAGATGGTCACAGTCTGATGGTCTATCATGAAGAAGGCATTTTTATCCAAAGAAGCAATAGTGCCTGTTTAATAAGAACATGCTTCTGCCTAGTTTGATATATGGAAATGAGAAGTGTGAGAGTGAGAAGCATAAAAGCAGGCTGAATGCAGTGAGAATGGGATACTTAAAAAGAGTGTAGAGTAAAACATGAAGAGATATATCAAAATGAATGATGCTGAATGAATGTGGACTGAATTTAAAGTGAGTTACTAGCACGAAGGAAATACATTGAAGTGGCCTTGTCATATAGAGAGCCAGTTTGGTCCAGATGTTAAGCCATGAGGCTACAAAGCAGGAGACCCTGAGTTCAAGTCCTTCCTTACCTATGAAAGCCAGCTGGATGATTTTGGGCCAGTCTTTCTCAGCCCAACTGTTAGGATTGTGGAGAAAAAAGGAGAAGGAGAAGGAGAAGGAGAAGGAGAAGGAGAAAAAATAATAAATAACAAGAAACCTGTTACCTAGATTCAGAAAAACCAAGTGTCTCTTTTGGAAAATGTATAGACGGTTCTGCTAACCTTTACTCATTCCTACTATATCTACCTAAAAGAGGTCCAATGGAATTTTTTTAAATAAAAAAACCATTTGAAATCCTTGAAGATACTCAGCTGAAATTTGTCAGGATCAGTGTTCTCTAAAGGGTCTATTAACCCTGCTATTTTCATACTATCAAAAAATGAAAAAGCTGCTGGCATTCTAGGCTTTTCCATTATCACCCATGGATAACCTTTTTTAAAATTAAATTTCAAGTCTTGAAGTGGCTTGAATTGAATCAGTTTGCCCTCGGATCTTGAATTTAAAAAGTCTATTTGAAGTAGGCCCTTTTCAATATTAAATATTGAATACAAATCAGATCGGGACCAATTGCACAGGCCAACCGGTCCTTCTCTCTCTTCTGTCTTCCAGAATATTCAATGAGATTCAACGCCTATTTCAACAAGATGTTTCAGGCCTACATTGAAAGGATGGTAAAGAATAAGATTCAGGACTGTGATTTTCTTCAGCAGCCTCATATAATTTCTTCCTGAATCTAAGGGCTAACTGCCATATTCTTTGCTATGGACAGCAATTTATCTTCACTGCACTGATAAGCATTTTACAAACCTAGATGAATGCTCTCAAATGCCAAATGTAAAGTTTTATTTTTTATATACAGTATGTAGAAAACCTTTTGCTTTTAGCAACTTCTTTAAAGAGAAAGATGGCAAGAGTGGTTCCCATAATGGATCTCTCTTTTTTACAGATGATACTTGGCTGGATTAAAAACCTTGCTTTTGATATTAAAAAAAATCTATAGAATATAAAAGTGCATGTTGATCTACTGAGAAAACTCCAGACCTAAGGGTTTTTTTAAAATCATTTTTGAGAGGATTTCCTTACATTTATATTAAGTGGACCTGGGTCTGTTTCTATGATTCTCTATCTCTCTGTCTCTCTATTTCTCTTTCCCTATCTCCATCTCTCTATTTTATCACATTGTGTTGCTTGCTAAATATTCAAACAAATTAATCTGTGAAAGCAAGATAGAATATTATGATTTGAAGATGGATAAATTGATTTAGAACAGTTAGTAAATAATGAAGTTTACTGGCAAATATGTGGGAAACTACTGGCCACATTGGAGAAACCTGGAACTCTTAATTTACAGCATGAAATACTTCTCCTTCTTTTTGAAATAAATTCTCAAACTCCTGAACTGAATTTCTGAATATTTTATTTCCAGCATGATCTTCTAAAAGGGTTTCATTTCAGAAACTTAGCTACTGAAAACATTAATTGCTTTTAGCTTTCTTACAACAGGTCAGCGCATTGATTCACTTACTTCCACCTGATCTACTAAAGCTGACAACAGGTTCAAGAAGAACCTGCTTTTTATTTCTCACTTTTTTGTGGTAAATGGCAGGAGTCTTATCCGTATAAATTTGGGACTGTGCTATCAAGCTTTGTGCTTATTGTGTGGCTCTAGAGATGTCCGTTGTGGCCCTTTTGTAACACAACCAAAACAATGAGGGGAGGGGGAATCACTAAAAACAGTTAAAGACGTCATGCTGTTTCCACTTCTCTAGCGAGGCTTACTGCCATCTCCCTCCTTTTCCAAAACACTGAGGGAATGCTTTTTTTTTAAATTTCAGAAGTGCAACCAAGGAATTTTAAACCACAGACTTAATGAGCATGACCTATTTGATTATCTATATTTTTCTCAATCAAGTAACCTATTTTCTTCTCTTCCTAATTTTTCATCTGTAGATGTTTCTACGTTCATTAAAAAAGCAACAACTATATGTACTTTATGAGAGAGAGAGAGAGAGAGAGAGAGAGAGAGAGAGAGAGAGAGAGAGCGCAATTGGAAATGTGCAATTTTTAATTTTAATAATAGCATCATCATTACAGATCTGTATTATTACCAGGCATGATTGGAACTGACCATAAGCCTAGTAAGGAGCTTGTTTTATGTAGGATGGAGATAGAAACATGGATGTACCCTATCAGGTCTTCATCTTATAATCGAATAGGATGGGATAGGAATGAAATAAGCATGAACTCCCCTGACTTCCTTAGACCAATGCCACCCAAACATGCTTCCTTCTAGAGTGTGCGCATTGGGCTTTTGTCCAAAGTTCTAGATCAAATAGCTTCACAGCCAATCTTCCTAAAATTTCTCCTCACTGTCCTAGATCCTCATTGAGTTGTGATATTTTTGATTTCCAGCCAGAATAGTCCCTGACAAAATTCTGTCGCTGGATTTTTTTCTCCTCCCCCATGAGTTAAACAGTCTTGAAATGGTATGTGATGTGATACCAATAAGCCATTGATGAGGGAAAGAGAGGCTCAGACTTATGGACAACATCTATTTTTAGCAGAACTGCAAATTGACAGACTACATTCTGATGCCAGATTCCTCATAAATTTGACACCCTTGAAGAGGGTGTCCATAGGATAACGAACAGACCTTCTACTTCTGGACTTGACACATCCAAAGAGTAGGAATACTTCAATATGACATACTTCAATTCAAAGCCCATTGTTACTATCACCCTCAGTTTCCTAATATCATAGTCTACCTTGGATTTCTATGTTCCACATTAAACTGTCAAATAAAAACTACCTTCCTCCTGAATCAGTCACCTTGTATGTCTATTTGTAATCTGGCCTGCATTTGAACCCAGAACCTTTTTCTTCTAACAACATTCAAAAGCTTACTGGCAGCCAGTCTGTCTGTCTATGTGCAGCTTTGGTGTAACATAGTGCAGGGAGCAAACACAGACCCCCAACTTCAGAAACAAAACAGCATGGTCCCTCAAACAAAACCCCAACTGCAATAGAAAGCAAGGTAATCACACTCTTAAAGGCTCAAGAATAAACAGACTCATTTCCCCTCCCTTCACTCCAGGCAAGCAGAGAAAACAGAAAGGAGCACATTCTAGGGAACACTGCAAAAAGCTAATTTAGCATAAGAAAAGATACCGACTGACCCATTTATATTGCCAATAAACCAAAAGACAAAACCAATTGAGCCAGGAAGTAAAGCAAAAGGGACGAGGGTGTCATCAACAGGCAAGATAATATCTCCCAAAATACAAACAGGATCAATATTCCTCCCAGATACAAGCAGGATTTTGGGGATCAAAGGATCAATAATGCAAGAAACCGTATAAAAGACCATCCACTCAACCTCAAAGTGCTCAGCTGGTCCAGAACTGAATCCTTGTATATTACTTTTCACTTCTGTCGATAAACAAAACCTTTGAGCATCTGGCTCCAATTTTTTCAATTTTATTGCAGGGGCTGTTCCCCTGTCATCTCCTGACTTGGGAAAGAACCCTTGCAAATACTTATAATAAGAGATATACTGAGATGTGCCCATAATTATTTGTGCTACTAAACCATGGACTAGTTGTAGCATCTGAGCGGTCTCCAAGGGCAACCTCATACAGAGTATGTTGCAGTATTCCTTAGCTGAAGGGCTATAAACATAGAGCACACACAATAATAAATGAATTGAAGAATTTGTCTTTATAATTCAAGTGACCCTCAATTTGCAACCATCCGTTTGGTGACTGTTCAAAGTTACAATGTGATCAAAATTTGGGAGCCTAGCAACTGAATTTATGACAGTTGTAGCATCCCAGGATCATGTGATCACCATTTGTGACCTTCTAACAAGCAAGGCCAATAGGTGATGGCAGATTTGCTTAGTGACCACATGATTCACTTAACAATTGCAGTGATTCAGTTAACAATCGTGGCAAAAAAGTCATAATATCAAATGTAACTCACTTAACAACCACTTGGCCTAGCAATGGAAATTTTCATCCCAATTGTGGTTACAAGATGGGAACTAACTATAAACAGAACAGATTCTATATTCAGAACTACATGGCTTTCTAAGAAGCTACACACTATGTTTGCACACATTTATTAGCCTTCAAAATTTTATCCTAGCCTCTGCTTGTTCACCAAGGCAGTAGCTTCAAGGAAAAGAATTTCTGCACGCAAAGCAGAAGAAAACTCTCATCTTTAAAGCAGATCCACTTGCAGCAAAACACAACCTGAGGGAGAGAAAAAAACCTTGAACATAAGTGATAAATTACTTAGCACCTTTTTGGTTCAATCCTAATGCTTAGAGTAGAGTAAAAGTAAATTATAATTGATAGGTTTACTAAGGGCCCTTTTGATCTAGGAGAAATGCCAGGTTATCAAAGGGGACCAGACACCTTAAGGACAAGTGAAACTCCTACAGTGGTTTTATTACACAACAGCACAACAAATGTCCCAACACATCAAAGAAGTCAGATAACCAAACTGGATTATAGTGTTTAAAAACAGAGAATTCTAAACACACTTTTTAAATCCTCACCTTGTTTGCAAAGTAACTATCTTTGTAATTGGCTTCTAAACTGTGGCACATATGTTTCAAAATATATTTCTTTTAACATTTAAAATTGTAAAATGTATATGCATATAGATTGCAATTTTATTTGTGATTTGCCCAAATGCAATTTAAATCTCTGCCCCTCTTCCCCTTCCTCCTTTCTTCTCCCCCCAGTAATAATTTTGTGGTTCTCTATATTGAGTTTCTCTAATCCTCCCTCCTCTTAATCCCTTGGCAGGCAAGAAATGCACTTTACCAATTTTTGGGACCTCTTAATGAACACTTTTCTGTCCTGGTCTTGCACTAAAAACAAATATACAACTGCCTTCCTTATACCACATGATCATATGTATTAATAGACATGATATTTCCACCAACAATAATAAGCTACATTTGTTTTCAACCAGAGAAAATACAGTTGGGATTGGAAGATGAGTGAATATTTTTCAAGCAGTAAGTCATTCTTCCAGTACTGTCTCTAAAACCAGTTGAATTAAACACTTTTCTAATTACTCCGTAATGGAAATACCTTATTATTGAGCAATGTCTATAACTCTAAATTACAAGGCATCAAATATTCCTTTTTCTTTGATTCCTGGTTTCCTTCTCTTGATTTTCCTTCTTACTGTTTAATTTGCTTAAACAGCTAAGAGGATGTGTTGGCAATGTTGCATCGGAAGTTAGATTGTGATATCATTTACATAATTGGATCACTGCAACCAAGAAAATTAAAGTGCAGAATGGGTAAACGAAGCATATGAAGCTAAAGAAAAAGATAACCAAGGTACAAAAGAAGTAGTGTAATAGCATTGAATAACGCAAAATTGTCATTCTTCACAAAGACAAATGCAAGGCAGGATAAGTAGTTTGAATTTGCTTTGATTTCATTTACAGATTAGTGGAACAATTAAATATAGTGTGCTATTTATTGCCAGACAAAATTATAATCCACTAAGAGAAGGCTTTGTATTTAATAATTCTACTTAATAAAATTATTAATTCCTTTCAGCTTTATTTCAAAGCGTAACGTAGATAATGGAAACTTGAAATATAATACTTTTGAAATATATTGGTATTTTACACAGGAAATTCTCACCAGAGGATTATGGAGTATTTTATCAAGCTTTTTTGAGATGTGAATAAATCAAAATAAAATGCAAAGTATTATCTTTATGCAATGAGAATGTGATAAATGCTTCGCAGAACAGCTTAGACCTAGAGAATGTTGAAAGCTTTGTGAAAATAAATATTTTCATTACAATCCAATACAGACACACATCAATTCCATAATCGTCATCACATCAGACCTTTGCAAGTGATCAGCTGCTTTTCAATCTGCCGCTGTAGTTTCTGCACATTTATACAGTAATCCTGAACATCCTCCCCCGGGAGTAAATAAAATGGATTCTATGGAATTGATTTTATGAACTGCATTGTGACTTTTGTTTAATTAAAACTGTCACATTTGAACAACCCACACCCACCTTCTCAGGGGCACCGTAGGCCACGCCGTTCCTATTATAAAGCTTTCAGCGATTTGAATGCATCCTGATTTCTATATAAAAATACACATGGACAAGGACTTACTGCCCTTGTCATTTTCTCATCTTGTTACCTGTGTTTTGTCTGAATAGGAAGAAAGCTTAGCAATTACATGCCAATTACCATGCTGGAGAGAATAGTTATTACCTAACACAAGTTTCCTGGAAGAATAATGTCAGGACAATGGATTCTTATGTAAAACTGAGCTAGGATGGTGCCAGTTACAAAAGTTTCTTGGGCTCTGAAAGCACTTATTAAATCAATTCATATGTAAACTCTATTTAGCATTATATTCAGAAACTGCAGGCAGTCTTGGGTTTCTTGTTCCCATGTAAACATTTGGAGAATTCTGGGTCAGCTGAAATTAGAATGAGTCTAATTGGTATGCAATTCCACCCCCCCTCCAAGAAGTCTCAGCGAAACTGCTTCTATATGAACTTCTCCTAGTATCCTAGCTCAGATACTGTATAATTAAATTCACTGTCATGTCTGTAATTTTGTAAGTCATCTGGAGTACTACTATTCATTGGTAGAAAGACAAGATAGAAACAAAGACTATCAAATTTTTTAGAGCAACATTCAAGGAAAATAGTTGATCTGGCTACAGATCATTCAGATAACACTGATGATTTACCAACATTGACCAGGATGGCTGGGGTTGACAGGAGCTGGATTTCAGCCAATTACATTTTTTAATTCCTGGTTTTGATGAATTGATGATGAAGCATCAAGTAACTGTGAGCAACCACACAAATAGATCCAGTTCTCTGCTGGGAGCTGATTACATCAGTCCTGGACACTAAATCACTGGATACCAGGAGCCTTAATCATTCTATAGGAATGTCTCATAACTATCCTAGATTCATCAATTACTTTAAAGTTATCTCAGCAATGAAAAAATTGTTTAAGCACAAGGAGTACCATTCATGAAGCTCCAGAAAATAATTAGCCCGTTGCTCTTTTCAATAGCGTTTATTTAAAAAAAAAACTCCATAAATTTCAGTTTGTTTTGGAAAGGACTGTGCAACAAAGAACTCAATCTATATTGGTTGTTCTGGTTATAGGTAAACAGACAACTGACCTGCAGTAGAAAGTTCTTCCAGGGCCATCAATGCATTTCCCTCCATTGAAGCAGAGGGATGAGTTCAGCAGCACTTCAGTGCAAATGTCAATATCCACCTCGCAAAAGGCACCTTTGTATCCACTCAAGCAAATGCACTTGAATGCATTGACCAAATCTTGACAAGAGCCACCATTAAGGCAAGGGGATGATTCACATTCCTGATGAGATAAATGACGATAAATTGATCTCAGAGCTTTGAAGCATTATATAGCTTTGTGGGAACAGATCTTTATTCTATCTGGGCACCAAGAATTCAATTCTTCATCATTAAATCATTTTGTATTTAAGTTTATGTTTTTGAATTAAACCACTGTTCTTATGTCAATAAGAATTTCATCAACCGCGGGCCCAAGAAAGGGGCGGGGATGTGGCGATCTTAATTAAGGAGGAGTTCTTACCGAGGGAGGTCACTGTTCCTCGGGTGGCTGGCTCTGAGTCCCTCCTGGTGAAGTGGGTCCCTGGGAGGCAGAGGGGTGTGCTGATCACGTACCTGGCTCCCTGTCACGTGACAGCAGCCCTGCCCAAGCTACTCAATGTCGTTGCTGAGGTGGCAGTTGAGACTCCCAGACTGATTGTTATGGGAGATTTCAACCTGCCATCT
>JANHFO010003004.1:81322-104965 GCA_032468095.1 Pareas carinatus | reverse complement strand
GTCCTTGAGGTGCCTTCCCTTCTGTAACCCCATGCTGAATGTATTCAAAGCTTGCCTAGCCACGCCGCACTTAACCACCTAGTAAAAGTACCTTTTCTCTATTCCACATTAGAGTGAAGGGTTGTTCTTTCCTTAGTGTGGGCCAGCCTCACACTAAGAATGCAACTACATACATACATACATACATACATACATACATACATACATACATACATACATACATACATGAGGTAATTTTGAACTTCTGTTTCCAAGGGGATCTTGGAACAAGGGCAACAGCTACTTCCTAAGTCATCCAACTTTATACAGCCTTTTTTCCTCCAGTACTGAGTTAATCCATCCCCTTAATACATTCAAAGTGCATCAGATTTTTGAAGTTTAGTCATTTATAATTTAGTTTGAATGGGAATACACTTTTCAGGCATTTTTTTCAAACTCATCCTTCAGATGGGATAAAAACTAATCATTCTAAACAAGAATTACACTTGCATTAGTGAAAGAAAAATACCTCAATATATTCAGATTCGGAATTTTGTTTAAAGTGCCATAAACACATTCAAATACTACAAATAAGAACATTATTCCTTTTACTGTCATTCACTTCATAAAATTCATTTTAATATGATTCACTGCAGAAAGGATCACATTATATAATTTCCCAGTAAAACTGTGATATTTTGACATAAAGCAGCTATTATTATTAGTCACCTTGAGGAAAGCATATTATTTGTTGGAACAACATATGGATGGAAATAAGAATATGGGAAATAAGAATAGAAATTCTAATCTTTGTTTCTCATTGTCTCTGAACATTCAGAAATTAATGTATATGCTATGCTTAAACAATAAAATATTATTCATATAAATTGCATCATTACACTTCAAACGTTTATAAATTTCTTAAATCCAGCTGAGTTTAGTGACAGCCACTAGCTGACCTGGGATAATTTTGAAAAGTGAAGCAGGTGCGATCTAATTCATACTTCATTGAAAGACCAGCAAGAAATTCAACAATTGTAGGGTAGAATGGAATGCCAAATCATTTTTATGGTAAAACGTGTCTAAGAACGTTAAGAGTATCAGGAGTCAAGAACAACTCAATGAATTTACTTAGCTGATGCATTCACAATTCATATATGATTTATACCATCAAATAGTATTTTAAAGCATCTCATCTCTTACACCTTAGTGGTGGGTAAAGAATTAAAGGCAGCATATGTTCCTCAATAATATAAATAATAATATTCTAGAAATACTGTAGAGTATGATCTCAAGACAAGTTAGTTCTGCTTATACTAATTCAGTCAGAAAACAAGAACACGTCTTGGATTATTATTTTCACCATAAATATTAATTATATAAATTGCTATTTGAATAAAAAGCTAATCCACCTTGAGGAAACTGACATACAGTTCAAGAGTAAAGTAACATATTATTAAGGTAATCAGGCATAAAATGAATGCTAAGTCCTCAATAGAGAAGTTTGTGACAAGATGCAATGTTTATTCCACACGTTTGATTTACATGTGTAAATATTCCACATTTACATGTGATAAACACATTTATTTATAAACAATTTGCATGTGGTGAAGAAAAGAATTCCACAATTTAGAAGAATATTAGAAATTTGTATAGGAGGATATGTTTATTAAACTGACAGAAAAAAAATTGTCCAAACTGTGGAAGAATATCAGATTTCTTTTTCCTTCTTTTTTTAATAAAGGATATTTCAGAAACAGGTTTGGTAGAACACAGAGCTGAAATCTTACATTTTGCATTGTGGGAGTCTTTAAATAGGAGGGAATCTGAATCTGAATAAATTTAGATGAATTTCTCCCTAATGATTTATATGATAAACCATTTTGCGCTTTGTACAAGAAGTGCTGAATTGAAGAAACAATGATTCATCCACCATTTTAAAAAAATAAGAATATTCATTTTCATCCTCAAGCCAAGTGTTCACATTCCTGAGTGAGAAAGAAACATCAAGAAACTGTTTCTATAATTAACAACAATGGAAATAATTTAAGACTATGTTTTAGCTTTTTCAAAGTGGTCAACACAAGCCTATATTCACTTGAATCCCTCTTCCTTCAGTATGAAACCCTGTTATTGATAGCCCAATGTCAACATGAAAAACAAAAGTAGCTATCCTGGGTTCTTTCAGGTTATAAGTATCATGGATAGATATCAATGTTATTGGAACTACCAATTACTTTTGGTAACTTTTTTTAATGTAAAGGTCTAAAGAAGTTTCTCCACTGTATACAGAATGATTTCTAAAAGGTTAGGAATGCCTGCCTTTCAAGTTATATATGCTTGAGGCAGATGCTCTTCAAATATTGCATTGTGCTCAATCCTGCTTTTTAATGAAGGGTGACAACAAATAATGATACAGGAACACATCACTCTCCTTCCTTCTAAAACAGAAACATTTTTTTCTGTTTGAAAAGAACCCAGAGCAATCCTGAAAGAGCAAAATGCTTTATGCCTATGCTATCGCTTCAGAAATTGGGATAGAAGCAGTGAGTCAGAGGCTAGTACAATGTTAATGCATTATTGTTGAAGAATGGTGGGTCTTCAAAGTGATGGTAGCTATGCAGATCAGGATAAGATCCTTTTGTGATCAAGTGTCTTCAAAGTATGTTTTCCCTTTGACTAACATTTAAAAATGAGTAGGCATTTAGGCCATGATCTATTGTTTTGTTTTGTCAAATTGTTTAAAGAATACTTAGTTAACTATGTGCCTGGGTATACACATATGTATGTGTGCATGGATCTCAAAATGTAGATACCCAAACTGTTACTGGAAGACCCTGACACTGAATGATGCTAATTTGATTAACATATGCAGATATGAACATATTGTAGACCTCAGGGAAAATGTTTACATGACTTCATGCAAGTAGGCAGCCATTCAGTGAGATGGCCCTGAATTTACAGGGACAAGTAAAGATATGCCATATTTTCTAAAAGATGTGATATTAATTATTTCATTGAATGTGTTATGGTCACTAATTCTGACACTCTGGGCAATTTACAAAAACTAATACAAGATGAAATAATTTAAAACATAAAGAAAATGAAACAGTCTGCACTAAAAACAGCCAATAGAACACAATATGACTGCCTTTTCCCCCAAATATATTAACTCCAGACATGGGAACTAAAACCACATTTTAAGTGCTGTTCAGAACCTCAGAAGAATGGATGTTATCTGGATACAAATGTATATAGGGTCCTGTTTTCATTTAGATAATTTTAAAAAGAACATTGCCACTCACATGAAAAACCACAAAGAAACCTATCTGGGACTATTATGTTCGATAATCAGGAGAAAATTAAGCATGCTTAGGTTGTAACAAATCAAATCTGTAAAACTGGCTTTGCAAGAGTCTCCCAATTGCAGAGTTGATTACATAGATTAGTACTGAAGAGAAATCGCAAGAAAGACTTGTCATCAAACACCAAGAGAGAAAAAGCAATATGTTGAATAGAGCTGTTCTTTCTCTTACAAATCCTCATTTAAGAATTCTGGTTTCATTTTGAACCTTACAAAACTAGAGTTGTGAATCCCTCCCATCTTTATTTCTATTATGCCATGCTAAACATGGCCCAAATAACATTCTGATTTTAAATAGGAAAAATAAGCAAGCACGCTTAAAATGTGGGCACTTTCAAGATCTCTGGTTTTTTCCCCCAATTTTGGAAGGCTTTGAATATTAATATCTTAATTATCCCAAATTATCAAGCTGAATTGCTATTGCATAGCATCTGTTAGATCTTTCAAGACTTTTTTTAAAAGATGCCATTACACATCAGGGTAGGTGAAAGAAAAGAGCTCTTCCCTGAGATGCAGATAGTGCCCAGAAGCCAATTAATTCCATTGATGGGACGCTTTCATCAACGTAACAAGGAGCATGTTATTATTATGGATCCCTCTGCCCCCTTGTTCCCCATAAACTTTATTTTAAGGCTCTCCTAACTCTGGAACAGATTTGGAGAGAGGGCTACCGTGGAGAGAGCAAACTGCTGAAAGTCATTCTCCTTCCTGTGTTACTAATAGAAGCCTTCCATCAACTGAAGGAGTTTCATTATTATTTATTAGGTGAATTTATAACTTGCCTCTTCACCAAAGAAGGATACTCACAGCATCTAATAATTAGTTGCTTGTAGGAGACTAGGGGTGTTCTAGGGTATAGGCTCATTTCTCATGGCTGAAAAAGACAAGGAGAATTTGAGAGCCTATGCTGCATCAGATGGGGACAGTTCCACTTGGCACAAGCTCATGGAGTTCTGAATTGCACACATGTGCCCACATATGCATACATATAAAACATCCACATATCCATTGCCAGATTATCTGTAAGGAAAAAGGCTTTATCTTTACTCTCGTCCCATGATCAATGCTGATGCCAGAGGGGAAGCAGTAGCCACAAACAGGGTCATTAGACTTCTCTCTTCCATGGATGTTGCTCCTGATAACTGCTTGCTCTGCTTCCCTTGAAGGACAGAGATGTCTTGCCCCTCTCTCCCAACAATCTTGAGCACCATAACCAGAAGAGCAAGTCTGACTTAATCTTGGTCTGCTTAAATTTGCTGCTTTCCCTCTGCAATAAAGGTTGGGGCACCTCTTTCTCTTCCACCACACAAGATGAACATCTTTCTCTTCCACCATACGAGATGAACATCTAGGTTTGAAGATAAGTGGATTACCTGGACAGCTTTAATCAGTAAAAAATACAATACCTATTTAGTCCTTGTGTTACATCAAAAGCCACAAACCTTTCGGCTAGTTGAGTCTACTTTAGAATACTGAGATCATATTTATTTACAATAAAATGACTTCCATTGTGGACATAAAGATAGTTCTCACTTTATGAACACCATTGAAACAGCAACTTCCATTGCTAAGTGACTCAGTTGTTAAAGTGAGTCATGCCTGATTTTACAACTTTTTTGCCATGATTGTTAAGGAAATTACCATGGTTGTTAAATGAAGCATGCAGTCATTAAGCAAATAACATCTCTTCCATTGACTTTGCTTGTTGGAAACTGAATGGGAAGCTGGTGATCTCATGACCCCAGGATGCTGCAACTATAGTAAATTTATGTTGGTTGCCAAGCACCCAAATTTTGATCATGTTACTGCAGGGACACTGCAATGGTTGTTAATTCTGAGGACCAAGCTGTGAGTCATTTTTTTCAGTATCATTCTAATTTTAAACAGTTGCTAAATGAATGTAATAATGTAAGTTGAGGACTACCTGCAATTGGTCACAAAATATCCATTTTGACACCAGAAGGCACACCAGCGAGATTGTTCCTCATTAATTTCTCTAGCTTTTGTGGAGACTTTCTAGCATCTCAGCTTATTTCTACTTAGTGTTTTAAACCACTCGGCACAGAGCACAGGTTGCATGGTATTTTCAAAACATGTTTCTGGATATGCAAGTCCAGAAGAGTTGCTTAAATAGAGATGATGATTAAGTCCAGTTCTTAATTCTAGTATTTAATCTTATATTAAATTCAAACCTAACACTTAATTTAGGAGGAGTCTAAAATCTGATGGCACTAAGGTTGGTGTCCATGAGCACTTTAAGGCTTTTATGTACCATATTGGGCATATCTAGAAATTAACAGTATTCAGAATATTACTTCCAAAAGAACCATGATTTCTGACTTAACAATTCTTGATAAGAAAGAGAAAACAGTCTTGATAGTTGACATTGCAATACCCGGAGACAGCAGAAGAGAAAGAACTTGAGAAAATCACAAAATATAAAACCCCACAAATAGAAATAGAACAACTGTAGCAAAAGAAAGTACCAATAGTAATAGGCCTCTTCTGTTCAATTCCAAAACCTTCAAATCACCACTTGAACACCATCAGAATTGAGAAAATTATTATCAGCCAATTGCAAAAGGCACCTTTGCTTGGAACTTACATCTTGTGACAATATCTTTTACACCATCAAACTACAACATCTGCGTATCACAGGTTGTTGGGAGGGCCTTAATAGAATAGAATTTATTTATTGGTCAAGTGTGTCTGGACATACAAGGAATTTTTCTCCATTGTAAATGCTCAACACTTCCATAGAGGCCACAACCAACAAACTGTGGTTATAATCATAAGGCTATAATTGACAAACAATGGTTACAATTCTATATACATTCATTATCATAAAGTACATTCATTATGTTATGTAGTATTAGGTGCATTTACAATCATAAAGTACATTCATCATGTCATCATATTATGAAGTACAATCATGTCACAAAGCATTTCATCATGTCACATATCAAAATATTTGTGGCAAACCATGTCACATAGGTGGACAAAAATGACAGATTCAGTCTAAATATCGTGATGACTGTGTGACCAACCATTAAAGAGTGAATAAACTAAAGGTAGTAAAAATGAGCAAGTCAAATATTGTGGAATTTATGAATACAAAGTGATAAATCTTGACACCTCACACACCAAATTTAACTGTGGTTGAAAATAAGGATGGATAAATTGAGGTGGCAATACTGGGGAGGATAGTAAAACAGAAAACAAAGAATTGAAAAAGATCACAAAGTATTAAGATCTGAAAATCAAAGTTGAAAGATTATGGCATAAATTGGCCCAGTAGTTCTCACTGGATGCCATACTGAAAAATCTTGCATGGAATTTAAAAAAATCTGCGCATTGACAAAATTTCCATCTGTTAATTACAAAAGGCCACAATGCTTGGATCCACACATATACTACACTGATACGTTACAACATTCTAGGTTCTTGGGAAGAACGCAATGCGAATGAAGGCCAACACTACTAAAGAACTGGCAGCTGTGACTTCACATAGTTATGAACAGATAATAATGATAATGAAAAAGCTTGGCTCTACTTTGATGTGGTTCCTTTTACTGTGTACTTTGTTTTATGGAGGTGAAGAGACAATGGGATTCTCCTAAATGAGATACTTTGTGTTACTTTAAAACCTTAGCCAGCAATTCAAATAGCTGTAAGAGGTTCTATATATAAATCATATGTCTGCAGAAATCTCTTCTAGCCAGTGGAATTACCAAAGGTCAGAGCAGGCAAAGAGAAACAGCTTTCAAGTGGTGCTTCACTTGAACCTTCAACAAGGGAAAGCATCCTTCAAAGATCTGTGGAGTACTGCTTGTAATGATTGGGTATTAGAACTGTCAATCAAAGCATAGTAACAGGGCATCTCATCCCAGTTTATATTCCAGAGTAAGGAAGCAAACTCAGGCGAAAAGGATTTAAGAGGTCTGAGTAGACAGACAGGTTTGACAGAAACCTGGAATCCTAGCCCTAAGACAACTTACATCTGTCAGAGTGACAGAGTTTATATTTACTTCCAGGGAAAGTGATTAATAACCTTTGGACATGTTGTAATAGTACTTGTTTACAACCAATTTTAACTTATTTAATACATGTTAATTGATTCCTTGTTCAAGCATTAATAAAGTGACTGGTGCTGTGCATCTTCCCTGCTTTTCATCTACTTATGTAACCTTGGAATGTTTATACCTATATACAGCATTGTAGAAAATCACTCAAATTCTAGGGTTTGTTGGTGGCAGCAAAAGTAATAGATTCTTTAGGGATCTCAGGGTTATGCTTTAATGCTCTAAGGAAAAAAGAATAAGGACTTTCAAGACAGAAGAGCCCTTATGTCTGTTTATGGTTGGATTATTTTTTTATAAGATGGGCACTTCGTATTAGTCAGTATATCTGGATTCTCACTTTGTACTTAGTGTTCACTGGAAGATCTTTTGAAAGGGATTGTCCCTTAAGATTTTCCCTAATTAGTTTTTGCTTCTGTGTGTTTTGGGTTTTTCCCAAACCTGCAGATAAAACATCCTTCTGAACATGGAAGTCCATATTTCAGTACACGGATATTGCAATCATAGATAGTATGATTTTCATTCTATCTATTGTATTTTTTTTAAAAAAAAAATTGGGCCTGTTACCCATTTCATGCTTCTATTACTGTTTCTGTATTTATCTTTCAGTTTTGTGTTTTTGTTCCTGAGAAAGTATATTGAAGAATATAAAAGCATATATACATGTTGTTAAGTAGAAGCAGAAATAGAACTAGGAAAGTGTTTTTGAGACAGAGTTCAGAATTGGAGTAGTGAATGAGAACACATATTTCAAAAGGTATTGGACTCTTGCAGTTACCCAC
This sequence comes from Pareas carinatus, assembly GCA_032468095.1. Classification (NCBI taxonomy): domain Eukaryota; kingdom Metazoa; phylum Chordata; class Lepidosauria; order Squamata; family Pareidae; genus Pareas; species Pareas carinatus. The sequence goes on along the minus strand of JANHFO010003004.1, from coordinate 96,761 downwards.
CAGTTTGTAGGACACAAGAATAGGGCATACAAGGAAATATCCTGGTTCTAACAGCCTAAATTAGGAACTGCAATTTATATTGGGTTTAGATATTATTCACTAATGAAAATGAATTAATCTCATAGTCAAGTGTTTTAAAGACTCAGCCAGGCAGCCCCTATTAATATCTGGCAGAGCAATGACGTTTACATCAAAATTCACAGAAATTAACGTGTTCCCAAAACTTTCACATTTCCAAACTTTTCACAGTACTGTGTTCTTGTAATATATCAGCCTTCTGTACTGAAAATAGGTAAATCTCATGATATTCCACTTTTGACCAAACTGTGTTACAAGAAAAAAAACCCTGCATATATGAATATTAATTGCAATATTAGTTGTATGATGCAGTTGTAATCAGGAAATCGTTATGTAAAAGAACCTGGACAGCCATTTGTCTAAAATAGTATTATGTCTCCTGCTTGACCAGGGAGTTGGACTAGAAAACTGTCCCTTCCTTTCCAGCTCTATTCTATTCTAGTATTCTAAAAATATTATGGACTTTTTGTAATGCCTCCCAAAGTAAGGTGTTGTTTATGGCTTTGGATTCTTCAGTATGCACACTTTTTTCTACTTCCATTTTTCCCTATTTATTTCATGATGCACATGAGTTCCAAATGGAAAAAAGGATCATCATTATTAGAAACCGAAATATTATAAACCTGACACTGGTAACAATAGAAAATTGGTATTTGGAGCATGGTTTTAATGCTAAGGGCATAACAAAGTAGTAAATTAACAAAAAGTATTGATATTCAGCTCAAGGAACAGTTTAATTTCAGTGCTCCATGTCACACAACTGCAGCATTTCTACCCCAGAACACTGCTAGTATCACCAATCATTCTGCAAACAAGGATTATGAGTAGCACTCTGGGTACCATATCGCTGCTTTCTAGAAATCATAATTTAACCACTAAAATGAAAGTAGGAAACATCTATGATTATGCCTGACCCTAATTATTCACATTCCTACAGAGGCAAAAGTGTAAACCTCTTATCTCTAGTTTGCCAAGTCAGCTTCCCACAAGAGCCACACTAGAGATGAACATGTTTCATGCCAGTTGACTGTAGATTCAATTATGGTCAAATAGCAGTACTGTACGTGCCGCAAAGAAAAAAAATCAGAACAACTATTTGGGACTTCAGTGTGTGCAAGAGCAGCACTTCCCTACAATTAATTAAAGCCACCCAATGTTTCCCCAGACTTCTATGTGAGCTTTAAGAAAAGGTGCCAGGCCAGCCAGAAAAAATCTGCCTGCTTTAATGAATAGCAGAGAACTGCTGTGCTTCTGCTAATGCAAGTTTTGAATCCTTTCTCCAAGTAATTTTGGAAGTTTGCACAGACCTATTGAAGAAAACTTTAACTCAGCAATAAGGAAAGATCCTACATAAGTTTAAGTTTAGAAAGGTATTTTCTAAAAGAGAAAGTATTTTCTCCTGTATTTTTAAACTGGATTAAAATAATACAGACTGAAACTTAAAGGAAAAGAAGATTTAAATGGCTTGGGTTTACTTGATTTCAGGAATTTATATACATTGGCCTTGTGATTAAGGCACCAGTCTAGAAAGCAGGAGAAAGTGAGCATGAAAGCCAGTTGGGTGATTTGGGGGAAGTGGCTTTCTCTCAGGCCAACCCATCGCATAGGGTTGTTGTGGGGAAAATAGGAGGAAGAATGTATGTGTAATATGTTATTATGTTAAGTTATTTGTAAAAATTATAAAGACAAAATACAAATAAATAAAATAAAATATATGCATTAGGAAACTCTATAAACGAGGACTCATCATTAGCCTTCACAACCATGAATTTCTAAGCACTGGAAACCTATTTTCATATTTTTGCCAGTAAAACCATTTTCATCAGCTGTCTACCTATGTAGAGACAAGTCTGTGGAGTCCTTTGTGCTTTCTGAGTTTGTTTGTTTTCTTGCGGACATTTCATTACCCAACTAGGTAACTTCATCCGTGCTGACCCACAATTCTGTGGGGTCCCTAAAGATACAAACATCTTTGTTGTGGTCTTTACAGGGAATCTTGTGAGACATTCATCTATCCCAATTTATCAAACAACCCTGGCAGAGAACATAATGCTTATCAGTCACTTCTTTTTAAGCAGAGTCTCTGTGGTATCCTTCCATGCTGCTCAATTTTATGCTTCTATGTGTTCTATTAATCACATCTGCTACTGATGATTAGCAGAAATCTTAATGATTCCACTATTATTTATATTGTTTTATATTTAATGAAATTATACTTTTGCCTACTTTTTAGTCTTACCAATAACTTCAGGTAAAGGCCTAATAAGTGTTTGTTGATGTTGATGCTTTCCGAAATCCCAGAAAGACAGGTAATGAGCTTATTGGACTGAAAAGAAGTAATCAATCACCCTCTCTGGGATATCTACATTTCCTGTTATAGCATTGATTAGAGAAATCTTTAAACCTGCAGAATCCACACAATGTACACATGCCGTTTCATTCAGTTGAAGAAGTGACAAATAACAAATGGAGGTGCTGTAAGGAGTTCTCCGTCCTTTAAAATTAAAGAGAGAGGCAGAAGATTTGACAAAAAGGCGTGAAGTATTCCTTTTGAGCAAACTGTACTCCAAACAGCATGACAGCTGGCAGACCTTAAAGGTTACAGATTGTAAATATGGTAATACTTTTCACGTTTCATCTGGTGGCAGAGGAATCTACACATTTCTTGTAAGTCAGAAATTCTTGGGGTGGAAACTTCTTCTGTTGGAAAATGGTGACTTGTGAGACTGCCGAAAACAACTTTATCAAGTTCCAGGTACATACTTCTCAATTAGAAATGTAGAGATTAGACACACAATTTTAACCAGGTTATTCTTTTCAAGACGACTCTCTTTATGGCACCATGCTTTTTGTGGTGTACTTGAATCCCTTACGCGCAATCGCATGAAAGGTGCCACAATAAATAGTTCAGGAGAAATGGATTGAAAAGAAAATGGATGGTCTTAAGGTTCTACCACAGATTGGAAACAATATCACTGTCACTACCATCATCATGTCTTAAGAGCATATCATGCTGATATTTTGTACCAATGGTTTTAGTTTTTTCTCTTTCCATAATCAGGGCATAATGCTTACAAGTTAAATAAAGCAAGTAGCAAATATGTGGAGCTCCAATCAATTCCCAAGATTTTGGGGGGCGTGGGACACCTTGGCTGGCGCAGCTGAAAGATGCAGAGCTCTATTCTCTAACTGACAGGTTTTGATTGAGGGAATGAAGCCTGAGTGGTTGATTCAACAAATTACCAGAAGGTATTATTTATTTATTTATTTTATTTAATTTCCCGAAGGACTCAGGGCGGTGTACAGCCATGATAAAACACAAACATAACAATTAGTAAAACCCTTTAAAAATATGACACCCAACTTCGGCTGTAAGAGTGCCACATCATCAACATTCTTCTAGACAGAAGAGCAAGAATATTCAGATGAAGAAAGCACATCTCCACTGCAAAAATCTTTCAGTCTTTTTTAACTTTCCTGAGGGGTTTTGAAAAGGATGCTCCTTCTTTCAGCCTGCAGATAGCGCTACACAGTTCACAGCTTGGTTGGCAGTATATGTTTCTGACTTTGGTGACACACCTACCTAACATGTCCTGGTTTGAATCCCACTGTCTATAAGAAAGGGTTGACAGCCATACGTTTTACTGAGTGGCAAAAATATAGGGACCTAGACAGAGAGAAAATTATTATACCTTATCTAATAACAACAACTAAGTGAAAAGTGTGGAAAGGGGAGTAAAATCCTCAAATGCCTTTTCTTAACATCTATTTAAGTAGAGAACTATCACTCAGAATCAGTTGCATACATAGGTTTATATTATATATTGAGATAATACAGTACGTCATACATATAGATAGTTTGCAGCAGAGTGGGTTAAAATGCTGAACACAAGGGGTCAATCTGCCACTACCATTTGTTTTAGTACCATGTCTCAACAACAATGGAAAGAAAAACATTTTGCAAAATCCTTGTTGTTGTTTACAAAAGCCCAGTAAATCAGCTACCTGTTTTATGAGCAAATCTAAGCAATTTGTGGCATTTCTGCAGCTTAACAACTTTTAATAACTTGATTTAGAGACAACAGCTGTGGCAGATTAGTCAAAAATGCAAAAACAGTCTAATGCAAGAACTATTAAAATATGGAGATCACATTGGCATAATAATCCAAGAGTCTGATTTACAAGTAGGACTTTTTTTTTTAAAAAAAAAGGCGTTTGGACTTCTGTTTGGTAGCAAAGGCAAAAACAGATTTCAATTTGACTCATGGAAGTATTAAAACTATTGTGACTTAGTAAAAGAAACATATATCAAAGGCATAATTAATATTGAAAACAATATTATTCTACAATAACATTTTGCAGAAAAAGATTTAAAGATATCTTTTCCTAAACTAACCTCTTCCATTTTCTGATATATTCTAGAAATTCTGGGTCAGAATTTTGGGTGTCATTGTACAGCAGCTTAGAGATATTGAATTAAGGAAAGTCTTAGATACCAACAGAAATCCATAGACACCATTAATTATAACATTACTTTAGTACTGTCACTATGCATACCTAAAACCTGATTCTTGATTCTTAATAATAACTTCTCTGACCACAATAAGCTGTATCACCCTGCACCTGAATGAAGGCTCTCCTACTGAAAGCAAATGTATGTAACCTTTGGGATGATCTCATCTGCAAATATTCTCTTCTATCAATCTCTAGTTGTTGGAAAACTACTTTCCTGAGCACACCGGAAGATAAAAGGATGATGGTTCACTATTAGGAAATTGTCCCACCCACCTCCATTGGTAGATAAATTTGAGTGAAACTCCTATTGCCAGACAAATCTGGGTGAAAGCAGAGATTGTTTCCAATTGATGGGAAACCTTACAGAATCTAGTTTTCCCTGGGAGCTGGTTCTCCATGATTTATCGCTGCTGCTTTGCTCCTGTCACTGTAACAGCCACCAAGAGTCAACAATTGTACAAGTAAGATTCTTGCCATGTGTGTAGGATTTAATATTTCTCAGAGAAGAAATTTTGTGATGCTTACATTGTTCTTGCAAATTAGTCCTATATGATTAAAAATCATCAGGGGCCAGCTTTATTAATCACTTGTACAACACTGCTTACATGGCTGCACTATAACACATTGATTGAATACCTTTAATTCCAATTTCTGTTGCCCAATGCATGCTAAGAATCAATTCAACTAATTGTCTGCATTCATTCGCCAAGTTGCATACTTGAAAATTCAATGCAATACAAATGCACTGTAAAATCAACTGTGCATCTGCTTTAGAATACATTTGGTGCTGTATTTCTGAAATGGAAAAATGTGCTATTAATTAGACATCCTTTATTCCCCAGCCAGCATGGCAGGAATGTATTCCAATGTATCAAACTGAGTTTGAATATAGAGTATTTGGTTCTTAAATTGAGGTTAAGTCAAAAAGGAAACTTTTTTGGTTTTTCAGTAGCCATTCACATAAAAGGCTTAACTAAGTTTTTTTTTCTTTAGAGACTAGAAAAAATAAGTAGTAAGTATCATTTAGTTCCAGTGATAATGATGCAAAACGTAATTCTCATAATGTACTGCCAAGATACAGTTTTGTGTTTACCAAAGGGGTATTTAAAATAGATTCTTCTTTATTCTTGGCATAAATTTTATATTTAAGTGCTATAGGTTTATGTTCCTGAAAAGAAAAGAATCTAAGCCTTGTAGTTGAAGAAAAGATTCAGGAGAGAGAATACGGGTTGATTCTACCATTAAGCAGAATAATAGGGCAGATCTTCTAGGAATCAGAGTGGTATCAAGTTTGTGCTATCCCTGTGTATCCATTGTTTTACTGTACTTCTTCTAGGTGCCTATAAATTATACAAGTATTTTGCTCTTATGGTATATTTGAAACAAATAAATAAATATTTAGATCAATTTCTGCACTTTTTTAAAACTTTGTTTTAAAACTCTATTTTTAAGTGAACCAGTTATTGGATTCTCTTCTGAGTTGTGGCTAGCACGCTTCATTTTATTCTTTTAAACAGTAAAAAATCCTATACTCAAAGTAACATGGGGCAGTCAGCTGAAATGGCCTCTTTCATGCTTGTAGTGATCATATGACCATACACCATCAAATGGTCAGCTATTCATTCCAGGAAATGCTGTTTCAGTTGGCTTCTTACAGGGAATGGGAGTAGGGTTGTTTCCTGCTTAAGGAAGTACAATTTGTTAAGTGAGGACTTCACCTGATTAGAACTTCCAACTTCCTGGCAACTTCCCCATTGATTTTGCTTGAGGGAAGTCAACAGGCAAGGTTGCAAATCATGATGCTGTGACCACCAGACATTGCAATGGTCAGAAATCAGGACTGATTGCCAAGTCCCTGGATCATGGTCACAGGCCACGGAGGCACTGTGATGACTGGAATCTTGAGAACTAGTTGTAAGTAGCACTGTTGCAAGTTCAAACAGCTGCAGAATGAATGGTTGCTAAATGGGGACAACCTATATTTCATCTCTAAATGTTATATGCTGAAACAGAAAAAGGGCAGAGGGCTCTCACTCTCACATTCTACTTAAAGGCTTCCCAGTGACCATTTAAAGTAGACTAGATTATTCACACCTCTGCTCCAGAGTTCTAGTCTCTCTTTGGGCACAAAGCTAGATGGGTGGACTTGGGCTAGTTACTTTCTCTCGGCCCTCGGGAGGAGGCAACACAAGCCACTTCTGAAAAACCTTGAAAGAAAACTGCAGGGACTTATTCAGGTAGTCTCTGAGACTCAGGTATGAGTGAATGGAGTGGGGAGGGAAGGCTATTGTACAACCATTATGAACGCATTGCTGCCATTATTTTTAAGAAATATGTATTAAAAACTCTAACACTTCCTGGCTTACGTCATTTAAAGAAACAGGCTGACCAGAATGATATCCACTAGGGAAGAAAATCGTTGTGTGTAATTGGAATATTCCTCTATATTTTATCTACTCTAAATCTAAACTTGCCTGAAATTTCTTTCCATTTTGTTGACATTTTTCTTTCTTTCGTCAAATCACTTCCTAATGCTTGGCAATAAACTGGAGAAAAGTGTTAGCATATAACTGCTGTGAAATCATTTCGATGAGATAGATACGGAAAATAAACTCTGCAATGTGCACTTAAAGACACTGTACCTCATTCAAGAATAAAAATATGGAAACATGTAGATAAGGATTATACTTTCAGTACCTACATGCACAGGATGGGGGTGGGAAATTATAAGAAGAAATATTTCCCACTGTGATTATTTGCGCTGCATGTTTAATTACACCCTCTAAACTTTCTTTAGTTTCTTTGATTAGCCTTGGTAGGTATCCAAAACTCAGTTGCCTTAACAAACTTCAGCTGTCTATTCTAGATATGTGCATGAATAGCAAACTACATGCCCTCCTCTTCAGACTGATGTATTTATATTCATTACAGAAATGTAATTTTCAAGGCTTTTAAAAAACAATTACATTTCAGTGAAATTAGAGCTGGGACAATTTGCTGGAAAAATAAATGTCTCCTTTGCTCACTATCCTATATCCCCAGGATAGAAAGGATTTTCTCTCAAGATTCACAATTTAATACAAATTGGTATAGCCAGCAAACCCCCCCTTCTCTTTAAATAACCATCACAAAGAATAGCATCTGACCTAGAAAAAATGGTTGCTGTGTTAGTGATACAATAATTGTTGCTGCTGCTATTACTTAGGGACTCACAGTAAAACAACTCATGGGAAAAGTTGGGATATGGCCAATGGTAAAGAAGAAATGTTTGGGAAATTTCCCTTCTTCCAATTTATCTTCCTAACAACACATGTGTTCTTAACTCTGGCCACAGTCTGAAATGAAAGAATGATGCTATTTCCCTTTAGACTTGCAAGGTTGTTTTGTTTTTCAAGTTCATTGCAAACTCTCTCAACTTTTACTATAAAACTAGACAACCTATGACCCGTTGGGCCATCCGTTGAAAGGAAGATAGCACAGTCTGTTGTGACCAGAATTAACATTAAATTTTAGGCTGACCAGATTTTTTTTACCCCAATGCTGGATGATCTCATGATTGTCTAAAAAGAGTGTGTATCATAAGCAGAATAATAATTTTAGCACCAAAAGATCATCAATATGAAGTCAATATTTATTTAATAAACAGAGAAATAGAATGATCACAGATGAACAAAAAAAAACAATGAGAGTGGGAGCAGCTTCTGACTTCCTACCAGCTTCCCCATTGACTTTCCTTGTGGGAAGATGGCAGGGAATGTCGGATATCATTATCAGATGACTGTGGAGTTGCTGCAGTGACCACAACTTTGTGAATGAAAATAGTCTGAAGACTCTTGAAATGGGACCCAGATTTTTTATGCAGTCTTTAAATTAGTGTATTTGAGGTACTTTAATTCAAAAATGGTTGTGTTATGATGCATTCATAACACAACACATGAGCCATGGTGGTGCGGTGGTTAGAATGCAGTGCTGCAGGCTAATTCTGTCAACTGCCAGCAGTTCAGCAGTTCGATTCTCACCAGCTCCAGGTTGACTCAGCCTCTCATTCTTCCAAGGTTGGTAAAATGAGGACCCAGATTGTTGAGGGCAATATGCTGACTCTGTAAACTGCTTAAAAAGGGCTGTAAAAACATTGTGAAACGGTATATAAGTCTAGGTGCTATTGCTTTTCTCTGGACTAATTGAAAGGTACAAGCAAACGAACAATCAGAATTTTAAGAGTATATAGATAAGGTAAAAAGATATGCAAGATAGCTAGCCTCTATTGCAATATGCTGGTATTAGGAAACTCTGGAAGACTTCTCTTTCATCTCCAACCTCAGACCCTAACAGTGTCTTCTCAGAGGACTGACTTTCCTTGAATGCTTTATAATATCTATTTGAAACAAATGGGAGATATATAGCCTGGACTGAAGAGTCATCAATGTATAAATGGCATGTCACTCAATCTCTCTTTACCATCATTTTATTCCAATGAGGCATTTTTTGAGTTGAGAAAGAGAAAGCAAACCTTCACAAATCAGAAGCACTATAGATGGGGAAATTTTATATTCATGAACATTTTGAACTAGATTTAGATAAGGCTACAAGTTCTATAAAACCCCAAATATGCTGATTAGCATTATTCTTGGATATAGTGCTACCTACAAAGATACACATGGCATGAGAGTTCAGGATAACTTTTCAACAACCTCAAATGGCTCCGATCTGCTGCCATATCTGGAAAGGACAGATATTTCCTCAGGGTAATTCTTATGTTCTGGTTATGGAGTGTTTGCTATCTTCTGTTTACTCACGTTATGATTACACAGTTCCTTGAATGTGGAATGGACTTCATATGAGGCTACCCTTAAAAATACTTGGAAGTGAAAAATGCATCTAGTAAGTAGCCATCTGTGCAAGGTCCAGAGATCAAATTATTACTCTCGTGACACATTTACACTGCTTGCCAATTTACCAAATATAAAAAGGGTAGTGCCAACCTTTAAAGCCAGAAATAGCAAAAGGCATGGCAACTGGAGACCTTTTACTCATTTTGAACTTCTCTAGCCATTAAGGCCTTTAGGAGAAGCCTTTCTGTTGGTATGCCCATTGCGAAAACCTCATTAATTTGGTACAGGACCAAAGGCACAAAGACAGAACCTGATGCCTAAACTTCTACCTTTTAAATAAATTCTCTTTCATGAAATTGAAGGAACTAGGGAAAAAAATAAGGACAATGAATAGGAATTTATGTGCCTGGCAATGCTGATTTTAATATTTTAAATCTTTCAAAGTCTAAAGTAGAAATCAGATTATTTAAAATACTGTTTACACACATATGATTTTACTTGAGTTTTACAACCAATGTAAGACACTCTTCTGCGCCTTCTTTGGATAAGGCCTCTTAAGCAAAATACAGTAGATGTATATGCACACGTCTATATGAAAGAAAGAAGTAACTGGGCATATATATATCCTTTTTAATCAGCTAAAAATATTGCTTGGTTATAGCCTCATAAGTCCAGTCCCTTTAAACTACTGACATATTGACTTTTTAAAATTGTCTTTTTCTTTATCCTAAACAGAGAAGGTTGGCACTCTTGCAAACAGTATGTTTTCGTTTCTTATGAATTAGGTGACATAAAACCAATACAACATAGAGAGTAGTCATGCATCATCATAGCTGTATAATACATTTCCAAAAATACATGTTTCTCAAAATGTCAATAAATCCAACACTGAGTATCAACCTATTAATTGATGAGAATTATGATTCCGTCCCCCCTTTGTTCGCAGTCTGGTAGCTTATATGTTCCTTGAAATAGCTTCCCTACATCACACCCTCTAGATTGGCAAATGAGAACATTTCGGTTATCATCATTTGTCCCAAGCAGTATACACTAAAATTCAATAACAATGTCAATGGCTTTTAGCAAGAAATCTTATAAAAAAGGAGTGGTTAACAGACCAAAACATGAATACGATACAAGCTCACTGCTACAAACCTAAGATTAATTTTTAATACTTATGCCAATAGACTTGCCTAAATAGGCCCAATGAGCTAAATGCAGCTGCTCAGATGTGTTCAACAGCCCAATAATTGTGTCAAATAAACTGCTACATTTAGAAGTCAAAATCAGGATTGCTAGTTGTCACATCAGCTGCTCATTTTAGTCATCAATGTCGTATAAGATGGAACAATCTGTCACCCTCCTGTTCTGCATCTAAACTGGAATTAGAATAAAAAATAAAAATAAAACAACCAATGTGGCACAAAAATGCCACACTTCTATACACCACACACGGCCACTCACAATGGAGCCTTTATTTCATTACATTATCTGTATTTCCCTGCTATTGCAACAGAAGACCTTCCATTCCAGCCCTTCCCGAGGAGGGAAAGCCTTCGCAATTGTAAGTCAGCTTGGATCCAGGACTGCCCTATCTACTGAGCCCTGACCTTCCCTGGCCAAAGGAGTGCCTGGTTCTTCTTATTTTGCTGTTGTTGTTGTTGCTCAGTTAGGGAAATACTGACTGTGTATGAAACTGATCACAGATCAATGAGAAGGTCTATATTCCCATAAGGAAGCAAAAGTAAAGTAGATCTTTGCCCTGCATTTTTTTTCTTCCAGAGAAAGAAGGAAGGAAGGAAGGAAGGAAGGAAGGAAGGAAGGAAGGAAGGAAGGAAGGAAGGAAGGAAGGAAGGAAGGAAGGAAGAAAAGGAGAGAGATAGACAATGGAGAAGTATTCTGAAATATCTCTTTCAGAGAGACTCTGAATTTGGGCTGCACACAAGCAGCAACACTGACTGGCCCTGTGGCATAGGCAGTGTTATGGATTTTGCTGATCCTCAGACAAAAGAGGAGAATCTGGCAATCCATCAGTCTGTAGTTGAGGAGTCAGCAGAATGTCAGTAACCTGTATGTAATGCTTGAGACTCAAGCCCAGGTGGCTTTGTTTGGAAAAGTCCTAAGCTCTAGAACATGTTACCTACTGAAGAGGGCTAAGCAATGGAGAACCTTGAGGAGAGAGGGATGAATAGTGGGAATCAACTCCTTCCTCTAGCTGCCTTCCCCATTGGTAGAAACAACTTTCCTGTTTCTTCACCCACACTCTTATGATTCCATGTCCAAGTACCTTTTGTTTCTTGCCCTGTGGACAACCTTCAGCTTTGACTCGATCTGCCCTTTTAGAATTTCTCTGGCTCTAACCCCCAACAATTTTTTTGGGAGATGTCTAGCTTCCATTTCTCTCATTTAGCAGACCTGCTTCTCAAACCGATAAGCAAGAACTCTGTTTTTGACCTATCCCAGTAGTGGCGAACCTATGGCACCCATGCCAGAGGTGACACTCAGAGCCCTCTCTGTGGGCATGCGCACCATCGCCCCAGCACAGAGTTCTTTATTAGAAAGCCAGAGGGATGCAAGGCTCCCTTCCCCCTCTCCACATGTGCCTGAGGACATTTCTGACATCACTTGCCCCTCTGCCCAGCAGCCCAATGGAAGTGTTTCCTCTCTCCCCTGTCTGGGGTAAGGCGGGTGGCTCAAATGTGGCATGGAGTCTGGGGTGAAGGTGAGAGAGGAGAGGAGCTAGGTTGGAGGGGAGCAAAGCTCACAGTGGGCCACAGAAGCTGAGGGAGACCGCTGAGAGGCCTGTGGCGAGCTCAGCTAGGCCGCAGGGGATGCTGATGGGCTCAGGGGGGTGCAGGTGGTGCCAACAGCCACCATAGGGTGCTAATGGGCACAAGGGGTGTAGGGGGTCACCGACAGGCATAGGGGGCACCAATGGCCACAGGAGGGGGCGCGTGTTTCTGTGTTGGCACTTTGCGAGAAAGAAGTGGCTTTTCGGTTGCAGTTTGGGCACTTGGTCTCTAAAAGGTTTGCCATCACTGACCTATCCCAATCTTTTATTTATTTATTTTTACTGAAGTCTCTAAGTCTCTAGCCTGTGCTTATCTCTGCTTCATATACTATAAAAATGTTTGGACAAGCCAACTACAATGTAAGACTTACAAATCTGGGGGTCTACATTTTGTATAAGTCAGGTAGGCTGTGAAGGCGGCACTTTTTATATCAGCATTTCTTCCTCCTGAATCAAGGACTGAATGAAAGCACATTGTTTTGGTTGTGAGGGAGAGAATAAGGAGAGTTCAGTGAGGAGGTTACATGAAAAAAAAAGAAAAAGAAAAATAGTCGACAAAGATGAAAGTCTTGGAGGAAAAGACTCAGGTTTCTAGTATTGCTGAGCTGCACTGGGATGTATTGATCTAAGGGGGTACCAAAGAAAATTTTTAAAAAAATCCCAAACAGAACAATGGACAAAGTTAGAATACAGAAATGTGTCCATTTTAAAATTCTCTTTTCTCCCTCTGTTGTCGAATGCAATGTTCTTATTATTTATTTACTTAATTTGACTTGTATGCCTGCTCATCTTGCTGTAGAGACTCACCCAATACATGGGCTCAAATTAACCATCTCTCCTCCCCATGCTGGGATGACATCCATGTTGTGAAAGCAATCCAAACAAGGGAAGAATTTAACCTTGTGGGAATGGGGGTGGTGGTGGTACGGGGTTTCATAAAGCAGGCACGGCAAAAAAAAAGAGGCTCAAATCCTGGTTCCCACAAGATGACATTCTTTAACCATTGGGACATGCAGCATGCCTCTCCTGCCTGACCTAACAGGGCAGGTAGAAACAATTGAGAAGTGACAGTCCCACAAACAACCCAGCTTCATGCAATGGAAGCCTTCATAAGTGACAAAAAGCACCTTGAATTGCACCCAGGAGCATATCGGGAGCCAGTGCAGCTCATAGAACAGACATGCCTATAATTGCCCATGCTGCCCCCAAATGAGAGACCAGCTGTTGCCCTGTGCTTCTTGCACTGTTCTTATATGCAGTGCTAGAGATTTTGAAAGCAAACAATCCATTATATACGAATAACATATGATGAGTATTTACATACTAGTAAAAAAATTCTAAGATTTTAGTACACCTTTTCTCAGTAAATGATGCATAAATATTTCTATATAAGTTTACAAATCTCCACCTGAGGAAAGTTTGCAACATTACATTTTAGGAAAGTCAAGTGTTCAATAATGAGAAATGGGAATCTAAATCAGTTTTATTGTGTCAAAGTCTGATTTGTTTGGGTTTTTTCTTTCACACACGTCAGGATTTATGTTGATTCATTAAGCATGCCTCCTGTGATATAACCTGGCACAACTGGAAAAAAAGGGGGTTGCAATATGTCGGTTTTTGCAAAACATAACAGTTGCACTAATAATTATTTTCCTTGGCAGAATTCACAAAATATTGATTTTTTTTCTTTGGACTATGTAACCTCTCTTTTAATATAATTCAACTAAGTACCTGGATTGGTAAAGAACCAATAAATCAGAAATGCAGAAAGAACTGTCAAGTCTAGAGGTGCGTAACAAAGATGCAAATTTAGGAATCACCGCAGCAATTAATTGTTGATCTATCTTTCAAAAGGTAAGTCACCTCTTTTGCTTATCCAGGATGAAACAATGACTGTTTATGATCAAACGCTCATGTTCTTGTAATGGGATTTGGTTTACATTCATAACATACATTTTAGAAATGTGCTAACCTGTGAAGCCAGACTCACAAATACACTGGTAGCCTCCAGGTTTGTTGAAGCAACTTCCTCCATGCAAACAAGGAATCGTTTCACACTCATTTCTATCCACTTCACAGAATGCCCCATAAAAGCCAACTGGACAGTTGCAAAGGAACCTATCACATTAGGGAAAGGAAGGTTTCAGTGGATGGCAATAGCAACAATTTCACAGTTTCACCGGGTAGTTCCCAGTTTGATCCACATATTGGCAGAAAATATGATTTCTTCAGGAAGAACTGCTGACCTTCCAAATATTCACACACCGTAACTTTTAGATAAAGCTAGATTATATTTGCAGTATGTTTAACTTACTTCTACTTGGATGCAGGAATGCAGTGGATTTCAGGGATTTCATTTGGTCTAGATATTTAAGTAAATTGATACGATTTATTTCACGGATAAACTGATATGACCCACAGCTCAGAATATGGTACCATTTTGGTATTGCCCTTCTGCAAATGATTTCACAATTAAGTACTTCAATATGACATGCATGAGTGAGAGCGGCTTATATGAGGTTAGCTAAATTGTACTGTTTGCATATTTTATAGTCCAATGTTTGGTATATATTTTTTGGTGGGGAAATACTGAAATATTCTCCCTGCATACAGTATCTTTGAAAGGAGAGATAGCCACATTGTGGAAAAGACCTCCAAATATTCTGCCAAATGTCTGGCAAATAGCCAAAGTTATGCTAAATCCATGCAGAAAGTAGCCCTTTCCAATTTAAAATAAATGTGTCAAATACGGCTTTAAAAAAACGTTCTGCTTCTGCTTATTGTTTTGTGAGAGCCTTCTTTTTCACAAGCTTTGGTGAGATACCAGACTGGAACTAATTATATTTGCAATCCAAGGTTTTACTGTATATGATCTAGAAGCTGGAATATATCAAGAAATTCCAGACGGAAGGGCAACAAGGAACTGACTGCTCAAATCACATGCCTGAATACCAGGAAGGGGTACTATAGATAGATTTTAGTTCATTTTCTTTTTCATGATTTCTTAACTTGTTAGCAAAGCAATATACCTGATACACCTCTCGCGTGCTATGAAACACTCTCCAGGAAGATAGATAGATAGATAGATAGATAGAGAGAGAGAGAGAGAGAGAGGGAGAGAGAGAGAGAGAGAGAGAGAGAGAGAGAGATAGATAGATGATAGATAGATAGATAGATAGATAGATAGATAGATAGATAGATAGATAGATAGATAGATAGATAG
>JANHFO010003004.1:7756-18338 GCA_032468095.1 Pareas carinatus | reverse complement strand
TCACCACCGCCTCCTTCAAGGTGGCAGGTAAGACACCCTCCCCCAAAGAAGCATTCACAATGTTCTGGAGCCAGCCTAGTGTCACCTCCCGGGAAACTAGTGCCAACCAGGAAGGACACAGGTCCAATAAACATGTGGTTGCCTTAAGTCGCCCAAGGATCCTGTCCATGTCCTCCGCAGCAACAGTCTTGGAGGAAAATCTGAATCAGTTTTGAAATTTGGAGAAAAGTAAAGAGCGTAATGTAATACCAAAGCTAAACAATTTATGGTATTATAAATCTGAATGGTATCAACAATTCTTGGAATGAACTGATATGAAGGAAGGTTTAGAAAATATACTTACAGTGTTCAGCATAAACGAGAATACCCCCCTTTGAAAAGTAAGATTTCAATGAACATAAGAACCATTTCCAAAATGGTGATAAAAGTGAGTTATATAGAATATTAGTTCATTGCATTACATGAAAGTAAGGTGAATAATATAAGATTACAAAACCTTCAGTTTTACTCAAATTAATTGATTCAAAAATGAATACACCTCACAACAAAAACTACTACATCTAGTATTTTGCATGGTCTTCATGATCTGTAAGGACAGTGTCAAGTCTTCTAGACATGGAATGAACAAGTTGGTGACATATTGCAACATCTATCTTTTTCCACTCTTCGACCTCTTTTAGAACCTGGATCCTGGATGAAGAGTGATGCTCAACATAGGTGTTTGATTAGGTTCAGATCAAGAGACATACTTGGCCACTGAATCACTTTCACCCTGATCTTCTTCAGAAATGTAACATTGATCTTAAATGTGTGTTTTGGATCATTGCCATGTTGGAACAGTGCATAATGACCAATGGCACACAGTAATGCTAGCATATTCTCTTTCAATATAAAACAGTACACCTGTGAATGCATGATCAATGAAATGCAGCTCCCGAACACCAGTAGTACTCATGAAGCCCCAAAGAAGGACCTTGACACCACCCTGTTTCACTGTAGGCACCATGCATTTTTCTTTGCACTCCTCACCTTTGCAACACCATACAATTTTGAAGCCATCAGTTCCAAAAACATTTATCTTGGTCTCATTCCTCCAGAGTGTTCCCAGTAGTCTTCTTATTTTTCAGCACGGGCCCTAGCAAATTTTAGATGGCCTTTTTTGTATATGAACTTTAGGAGAGGGTTCCTTCATGGACAACATCCATGCATGCCAGTCCTCTGCAGTTTACACCTCATTGTATCACAGGAAACAGTCACCCTAGTTTGGCTTTCTACTTCTTTAGCTAACTGCAGTGAACTTGCACTGCAATGTTCTTCAACCTTTCTCATCTGAAGACGTTCCTATCAAGGTGTTAACTCCTGCAGATAGCCTGGGCATCTTTGTAAGATGGTTGCAGTACCATCTTTCTTTAATTTTTTGTATCACTTTTGCTGACTGATATCAAAACCTTTGCTGATCTTCTTGTAGCTTTCACCCTTCTTATGTAAAGAAATTATTTTCTTTCTCAGGGCCTGTGACATTTCTTTTCCATGTGGTGCCATTGCGGACAGCATGAAATGGGAAGGGGTTTTCTTTGTTTAGTAGTGCTCTTTTATAATCAACTGTCTACTGGACATCTGCTTAATGAAACATTAGACCCACCTGTAGTTGAATTCTTGCTAATTAGGATTTTGTTGTCTACAATGTAGTTTTGCTCCTAAGACTTTCATTGGGGTGTATACATTTTTGCAACATGGTTCTGAATGAATTTCCTAGGAAAAATACTTTTGTGTGTGTGTGCAAATTAATAAATCTTGTTTGCACTCAATGACCCACATTTGTAGGAATATTTTGTAATATAATGCCCCATAGGAAACGTTGATTCGGAAAGGAAAGGAAAGGAAAGGAAAGATTTTCTGTCAAATCTGTTGGAGTTTATGCTGAGCACTGTGTGTGAGCAACCCTGAAGATATCCTTAAAGAGAGAAGAAAATGATTTGAAGGAGAAAGTGGGAAGAGAGGGGAGAGAAGAATCCAAGGTGAATGGCTTACTTCAAGTGTAAGGAAGGCTAATTACCCCCAAAGGAAATACCTGAAAAAGCTGAACAGCTCAATTAGGTAATCATTAGAAAGGAAAAATGTGATAATCCCCCTTTTCTTCTTTTTGCTCTCAAGATAAAAAAAAAGTGCTTTATCAACCCATCCTTTTAAAGGTCATTTCCCCCTCATGAAAAAGACAAACTACAGTTATAAGACACTTTAGAACAGGAAGTCATAGGAATTTCTGGCAAAAAAGATTATGTATAGGTTCTAAAGACTGTAATATATGATTTCAGCAGAACTGAATAAATTTAAAATTTGTGTCACTACAAAAATATTTACAGAAAGAAAAAAATCTAAACACCTAATATAAGCTTTATTTTGAAGGTAACAAAAGAAAAGACCTCTGTCACTACGTTCTTGAATGTTATTTTTCTTTTCAATTTCTCTGTCCCACCTATAGTATAAACTTGGAATTTGATGGGGATTTCCCATCCTAGTACAAACCTGGTCCCACCCTTCTTAGTTTCTTCAAAATTGGCCAAAGTGGATTAGGTAGTATCAAATGAAATGAGGGTTAAGCATACTTAATAACCATGGAATTCTAACTGATTTAAAAGAAGATACAGAAATAAAAATAAGATACAAAATGTATAGAACATGAGTGTTAACACTGCTTACAGGCATCAATTCTTATTAAATACAAATTGCTTGTATGCAAACGTTTTGGATCTCCAAAACTATAACAACTTAAGAGATCTTCAAAACTATAACAGTTACAAACCTGAAATTTGATAGATATGTTCATCTTGGCATCTAGGCGCTCGCCAAGAAACAATTTTTTAAAATATTCATTTTTACACGCTTTATAATTTAGTGCAAGGAGGCGACTGTGCACGCGCACATCTCTCTGTTTCTGTCAGGGTGAGGACGCATGCAAGGAGGCAAGTGCCAATGACTGCCACTGATGAGTGCCACCTCTCTGCCTGTTTCTGACATTTCCTGCATGTAATACAAGGAGACGACCAAGGAGAGCAAGGAGGCAAGTGCCAATGAGTGCTGCCTGATGACTGCTGCCTCTCTGCCTGTTTCCCACATTTCCCGCCATTATTTAAAATTTTCATAGCCCTCAGACATTGGTCTAATCATCCCACATCAGCCTAACCCTCCAACATTTCACGCGTGTTCCCACACTTTATTTAAAATTTATTGCAAGGAGGTGACTGCGCATGTGCCGCATCTCTGTCAGGCTAACCCTCCGACATCGGCCTAACCCTTCCACATTTACCGCTACTTTCAAATTACTTTCTCCTCCACACACACACTAATCCTCTGAACTTTCCCGACCTTTTTGCCTTGCTGCGTCTCTGTACCTGTTTGTATCAGAGCGTCTTTCTGCCTCTTTGTATGAGGAAAAGGAAGTGAGTGCCCAAGAACTGTTTGTTCGAGGACAAGGTAGCGAGTGCCCGAGAACAGGTGCTTCCCATGGTTGCAATTACAATGACAGTAAGGGGGGGAGTTGAAAGACCGAGTGGAGGTCACAGTTGGAGCTGTAGTGGGGGATGGGACAAACCGCATTGGGAATAAAGTTCAGGGCAAAAGTTTAAGGAGGAAGCCACAAATGGGGGAGCTGAAAGTAATGCTGAGGGTATTGAGAGGGCAATATTGGGGGATGATTAGGATAATGGAGGTTGAAAAGCCTGGTCTGAGGGTGGGGAAGGATGGAGGCCCAGGCTCTAAATTTGAAAGGGGGCTGGGGGGAATAAGATGAGATAAAAATACAGGGGGGAATAACTAGCCACTTGTACACCTACACCTTCCATTTAATAAATCTGCATTTGACCACTTTCATTATGTACAACCTTAATCATATACAAATTCATACATAGATAGTATCTCAGTTTAAAACTTCAAGAAGCTTCACAGTTTACATGCTTCTATTTTCGTAATCAACATTTAATCTCTTCTTACAAACTTCAAAACTTCAAGTGTTAGAACATTCACAATTTCTGGAGGCAAGTTGTTCCACTCTGTGGTTGTTGTAATTGTCAGGAAATTTCTCCTTAATTTTATGTTGCTTATTTTCTTTATTACTTTCCATCTGTTACATTTTACTCAACGTTGACTTTCAGGGAGAAGCACTACAAGTAGTAAAAAGAATCCGGTTCACAGAAGATGTTACTGAAGGGGACTTTGATGTTCTTAGTCCATTCTCCATACCAACAACCTCTAATACTGATCTCAGATCTGAAGAATCTGTTCTTCTTATTGTGACACCAGTTGAAGAGAAAAGAGGAATAAGACACAGATGACGATTTACAGATTCAATTAGAAAAAAAACAAGTAAGAAAAGTTGCAAAAAATATATACTAAAGCTCATCCCAAAATCAATAGAGAAACTTCTAAGAACTTTGCTCACCATCATCCAGAACTTAATAGGCACACTTCAAAGAACTAAGTTCAACATCATCCCGAAGTTAATAGAGAGACTTCAAAGAAATATGCTCAATGTCATCCTGAAGTCAACAGAGAATCTGTCCAAAAATATGCTCAACATCATCCTGAAGTCAACAGAGAATCTGTAAAAAAAATATGCACCTAAAATCCCTATTGCTAATCAGCCAGCAACAACTAAAAAGTTTCTCTGTCTTCAAATATGATCCTGTAATTGATTATTCAAGGGATAACATTGTGGATCTCGGTATTCAGTCACCCTGTGCCTGGTGCCATGCCCTCAAGTGGAAGGATGAGACTCCAGGAATATGTTGCAGTGGTGGTATAGTTCCATCTACCCACCCTTCAGCCCTATCCTGGACCCTTACACAGCCTCCTCACCCATCAGCATCCAATGGCAGAGCACTTTCTTTCAGCTGCCCAGAAGTACAACAGATGCTTCCAGATGACGGAACTTCAACAACAACCATCTTCTCTCCAGATATATTTCATTGGTGATGATGACAATGAGAGGGGCATCCATTGTGGAATCTACTGGAGCGTTAACCAGAACTGGTTAGCCAACTGCAGAAATTGATGCATGAACACAACAAATATATTCTTGAATTCAAGGCTACTGTTGATGCTATTCCTAAGAGTCAGAAGGACTTCCAAGTGGTGATCAATGCTGACAAGAAACATTCTGGAGAGCACCAAGGTCATTTCAAATCTCCAACGACTAGAGAAGGTGCAGTTCTCATTGTCGGCCAGGATTTCGAGAAGAGAGATATTGTTATCCACAGCAGAGAAAACAAATTGATACAAATCAGTGAGACGCACCATGCTTATCATGCTCTTCAGTACACTCTTATTTTCTGCAAGGGAGAAGATGGCTATTACATCACTATCCCTCAGTGTGATGCAAACACCAAAACTCCTGTCAAGAAGACTGTGTCTGCTGCTCAGTTCTACAGCTGCAGGATAATGGAGCATGGTGGCGAACAATGCTCCCTATTGCTGTTCCGCAACCTACTTAATCAATTTCTGGTTGATATGTATGCAAAAATTGAGACTAAAGACTGGATTTGTAACAATCAGAAGAAGCTAAGAAGTGAGGAGTATGTCCGTCTAAAAGACGCCATGACAAGAACTGATGGCCTGTTAGAAGAGATTGGTAAGATGGTTGTCTTGCCGTCATCATTCATTGGAGGACTCCGTTACATGCATGAATGGACTCAAGATGCAATGATGTACATGTGTCATTTTGAATGACCAGATCTGTTTATTAAATTTACCTGCAATCCAAAATTGCCAGAAATTGTCAGACTTCTGGAAAAAGGCCAAAAATCTCATGATAGACATGACTTGATAGCAAGGGTTTTCCACGTTAAAGTGAAACACATGGCTCTACAAAGTGTCACATGTACTCCATTGAATGGCAAAAATGTGTACTCGCTCATGTTCATATTCTTTTGTTGCGGGAAGACAAGATAAGACCAGAATCCATTGACAACATTATAAGTGCTGAAATATCTAATTCCCACATAGATCCTATATGACATTATCAAGATGTCAATGATCCACGGCCCATGTGGACCTCTCAACAGGAACTCATCATGCATGGTGGATGGTGCCTGCACCAAGAAATACCCTAGGCTCTTTTTGAAGGAAA
Source organism: Pareas carinatus (assembly GCA_032468095.1). NCBI lineage: Eukaryota > Metazoa > Chordata > Lepidosauria > Squamata > Pareidae > Pareas > Pareas carinatus. The sequence goes on along the minus strand of JANHFO010003004.1, from coordinate 12,214 downwards.
CTCAAATCGGATAGGACGGATATCCTCAGTATCGTAGGTGACCCCCAGCAGACGGTTGGTTGACTGCCAACATCAATGGAGCCGATCTAGACAATCGCTGGGTCATGCCATACAATCCTGTCCTGTCTTGAACCTTCAAGGCCCATATAAATGTTGAATACTGCAATTCAGTCAAATCAATTAAATACATCTGCAAGTACATCAACAAAGGATCTGACCAAGCAGAGTTCACCATTGAAGATTTCGATGAGGTGACAAGGTATGAAACAGGATGATACATCAGCAGCTCTGAGGCAGTCTGGCGCATTCTCTGCTTCCCTATTCATGAAAGATTCCCATTTGTTATGCATCTTGCTGTACATCTCAAAAACGGTCAGAGAGTTTACTTTAATGAGGACAATGATGTTGACAGGATCAATAATCCTCCAAAAACAACACTTCTGGGCTTTTTTGAATTGTGCAAAGTCGATTCATTTGAAAAAAAACTCTTATATTGCAAAGTTCTTTCTTTCTACGTATGGAGAGGCAATCAGTTCTGCGGGAGGAAACAAGAAAAGCCTTATTCAGGAGTCAAGAAAGATAGCATTTTGGGGAGAGTATACACTGTTCATCCCGGCATTTCTGAGTGTTATTATCTATGCCTCCTTTTGCATGAAATCCGTGGATCCATATCATTCATTGCTCTAAAAACAGTAGCAGGGATTGTCCAACCCACGTTTCAATTGGCGTGTGTAGCACTTGGTTTGCTAGAAAGTGACACTCACTGGGACCGCACTCTGGAAGAAGCCTCCCTCTCCAACTTTCCTAACAAAATCCTTGAGCTGTTTGCCATCATGTTAGTATTCTGTGAAGTTGGAGGCCCACTAAAGTTGTGGGAGAAATACTGTTATAGTCTTATGGAAGATGTTTGAAGGAAAATTGAGAGTGAACGCGTAGAAGCCCAACAGTTATTTGACGTAGCTTACAACCAATGTCTTCTCCTCCTTGAGGATATTGTCATATCTATTTTGGGAAAAACACTTTTTCTTTTCGGATTACCACCCCCTTCATGGGAACAACAACCCATTGTCGACAAGCGTCAATATCTGAATGAACTCTCATTCAGCTGACTGAAACAGTTGCTGTAAATTTTCTTAAATTAAATCAAGAACAGAGGAAAGCCTATGATGAAATCATGCACAGTATTGCTTTTGATTCTGGAGTGATGTTCTTTCTTGATGCTCCTGGTGGCACTGGTAAAGCTTTTTTGATCAATTTGTTACTGGCCAAAATTAGAAGCAAAAGGAATATTGCGGTTGCTGTTGCATCTTCAGGAATTGCTGCTACTTTGATCGATGGAGGCACGACGGCTCACTCTGCCTTCAAACTACACCTCAATCTCAATCACTCAGAATCTGCATTATGTAACATCTCTAAGCAGAGTGATATGGCTCAAGTGCTTAGAGAAGTCAAATATATCTTGTGGGATGAGTGTATTATGGCTCACAAAGGAGCAGTTGAGGCTTTAAACTGAATGCTCCAGGATATTAGAGGCCACAACCATCTTATGGGTGGACTTATGTTGCTTTTTGCTATGGAATTTAGACAGACCTTGTCAGTGGTACCACAAGGGACACATGCAGATGAAATCACCACCTGTCTCAAGCCATCCATCTTATGGTCTTATGTCAAAGTTCTATCGTTGACACATAATATGCGTGTCCATCTTCAATTGACTCGAGGGTAGAAGAGTTTTCAAATTTGTTACTTGATATTGGTAACGACAACTTATTAGAAGAGCAACAAAGAATAAATATTCCAAATTGTCTTTGTGATGTTGTGGGAGATCTGATCAGATTGACTGACAGAATATACCCCAACATTCATCAAAATGGGTTGTGTAACACTTCATGGCTGAGGAAAAGAACTATTCTCACCCCAACAAATGACTCAGCCAACAATACCAACAATTTTTTGCTGCAGAAGCTGCCGACTGAGTCTATGAAATATGAATCCATCGACTCGGTAGCAAAGCCGAGGACACTGTACATTTTCCTATGGAGTACTTGCATACCCTCGACTCACCAGGACTACCACCTCCATCTCAAAGTTGGTGCTCCAATTATGCTCCTGCACAATCTAAACCCTCCGGAATTGTGCAATGGTACTAGACTCCAGGTGAAGGTACTGTACAAACACATGATCGAAGCTACAATTTTCACAGACATCAATCAAGGAGAAACTGTTTTTATTCCCCGAATTCCTGTTAAGGTGTGTTATGCTATCATCATCAATAAGGCATAGGAACAAAGTTTAAAAGTGGCTGGAGTGGACCTAAGGACTGACTGTTTCTCCCATGGATGCCACGTATGTGGCGTGCTCCAGAGTCAGTTCACCCGACAGCCTGATCATTCTCCAGCCAGAGAGAAAAACTAGGAACGTTGTTTACATGGAGGTCCTGAGCAGTTAATCTTCACTACTAACATCTACAACTTCCTTTTAAGGTGTGTTACACTTTCATTATCAATAAGGGAGATTAACAGAGTTTAACACTGCTTAGTGTTGATGTGTGGAGTAACTATTTATCTTTTGCAGAGTCAGTCCACTTAAGAGCCTGATCATTCTCCAGCCACAGAGAAAAACAAGAAACATTGTACACAAAGAGGTTCAGAGCAATTCACCTGCACTATCACCGTCTACAATTCTCTGGTAAGGTGTATTACGCTTTCATCATCAATGAGCCACATGAACAGAGTTTAACAATGCTTGATGTGAATGTTCGGAGTAACTATTTCTCTTTTCCAGGGTCAGTCCACATAACAGCTTGATCATCCTCCAGTCCACATGACAGCTTGATCATCCTCCAGTCCACATGACAGCTTGATCATCATCCAGGCCACATGACAGCTTGATCACCCTTCAGCCAGAGAGAAAAAACCAAAACATTCTTCACAGAGAGTTTCAGAGCACTTCATCTGCAGTACCAGCGTCTACAATTTTCTGTTAAATTGGCTTAGGCTTTCATCATCAATAAGGCACATGAACAGAGTTTAACTATTTCTCTTTTCCAGGGTCACTCCACATAACATCAGGATCATCCTCCAGCCAGAGAGAAAAAACCAAAACATTCTTCATAGAGAGATTTGGACAAGATCATCTGCACTACCAGCATCTACAATTTTCTGTTAAAGTGTGATACACTTTCATCAACAATAAGGCATATGAATAGAGTTTGACAGTGGTTCGTGTAGATGTCTGGATTACATATTTCTCTTTTCCAGATTCAGACCACATGGCAGCCTGATCATCCTCCAGTCAGAGAGAAAATACCGAAACATTGTTCACAGAGAGCTTCAGAGCGCTTAATCTGAGGAAACAATTGAAGGTCTATGTTGAATAACTTGTTAGCATGGCAAAGTAGAAAAAAAGAACAGGGCTGGTTGTGAAATTAAACAGCTTAACCAGCTCTATTTTATTGTAATTTGAATTTCAACAATTATAACATCTCTTCTATTTTCACACTTTAATAGACTACTTATTTCTCTTCAATACATTATTTGTTCTCATCATGTATCTCAAAAACAGACCTATCTCGAACTGTAACACATTATTGAAGTAAAATATTATTCTTATTATCAAACTTTACCACTTTTATTATCTTCAGCATTAATAATATACAACTTCATCGAGCTTAAAAAGTTAAGATAACATCTCGGTTTAAAACTTTCAGTAGCTTCACATACTACATGCTTCTATTTTCTAACCCAACTTTTAATGTTCTTGCTAATGACTGTAGCAGAGCACGGATACCACCAGCTAGTATACATATATATTATGCAACAGAGTGAATTCTACCCTCACACTTCCATGTAACTCTAAGAGCAAGTATGCATTCAAAAAGATAAATACTTCTGTTAAATATGCTTCTAGTTATCCTGGATCCTGTAGGCAGGAAAATCAAAGACTACTTTGAAGATATGAGCCAACATGCTATTTAAAAAAGGATTTTTTTTTAAAAGCAACTTTTTCCAGTGATATTCAGCACAAGAAGCACAGCAAGGGACATAATGTATTGAATAAATAGATTTGTATGGATATATACAACCGTGAAAATCTCAATTGTCCTATATTTTGCCTGTTTTTACAGTTTTGATGATAGTTTTTATGGTAAACAAATACATTTTAAAAACACTACATTGACTGCAGTATAATTTTGTGATCGTTAAGTGTTTGTGAACTTTTTACTTTTAAAGGCATGATGCTAGAGTAAGTCATTGGTTGCCCGAATACTTTTAAAATACTGTTTTTTATGAATTTTAAGAATTAGCAAAAATAAATAAAGATTGAAATATGCAAGCAAAACATAAGAGGCGGTGGTACGACTCCTCCTCAAGAAACCTTCACTGGATCCAGCTGATTTAAGTCATTATCGTCCCATCTCCAATCTTCCCTTTGTGGCGAAGGTTGTAGAGAGTGTGG